>JBBCBC010000002.1:48147416-48351000 GCA_037126765.1 Stenogyne calaminthoides
TGTTATTTCAACAATTACAACGTCAACCAACCTAGGCATTTCTGCAAAAATTGCCAGAGATATTGGACAGCTGGGGGGACGATGAGAACGTCCCGTAGGTGCTGGTCGGCCGCAAGAACAAGAACCCCGTTTCCCAATTCCGTCACATGTCCGTCCCAGAAGCCCTTCGTGTGGATCTCTCTAATGGAATTCACCACCCTGCCCTCAATCCTAACGGCACTGTTCTTACCTTCGAGGCGGATTTACCCCTATGTAAATCTATGGCCTCAGTCTTGAACATTGCCGATAGAAACAGTTCAAGTAACGGTTTCTGTAAACCTGAAGAACAACCAGGAGTTTAGGGTTTCTGATAAAAGAACCGGGACGATCACTTCGAGTAGATCTTCTGTAAGCTCAAAGGACGAGGCTGGTAAAAACGGGATGTCTGAAATGATGTCAAGTTGTCAGGCATTTCCTTGGCCTTATACATGGAACTCTGTTCAGTGGAACTCCGCTGTACCTCCGCCTACTTTTGGGCCCTCAAGCTTTCCCGTCCCGTTCTATCCTACACCACCGCCTCCTTACTGGGGCTGTGCTGTACCTGGCCCTTGGCCCGTTCCTTGGGTTATCCTGGCGGGCCACACACCTCCAAACTCCGCCCGAAGTCCCCGACCCCTGGGGAAGCATTCGAGAGACGATAATGTTTTGAAAATGGCTGATACAGAGGAAGGGTGGAAAAAGAGGGGCAATTCCGAGAAGAGTTTGTGGGTCCCAAAAACTTTGAGAATCAATGATCCTGGTGAGGCTGCCAAGAGTTCCATATGGGCGACTTTTGGGTATAAAAGAACGACCGAGTCGACTCAGTTGGTGGTGGCGGTGGGGCTGGCCTTTTCAAGGCCTTCAGTCCCAATCGAAGGGCGACCAAAAGGCTCATGTTCAAGAAACTTCAACGGTATTGCAAGCGAATCCAGCTGCATTATCCAGGTCGTTAAGCTTCCATGAGAGCTCGTAAGCTACTCGATTAGGACCTTTATGCGTTTCATTGTTGAGCTGAGCCTACCAACCTGGTTGGAATTCAGGCTACATTCTATCAGATTATGAACAAATAGGGTGAATCTTGTACATAAATATATTAATTACTGAGATTCTGATAGCTACAAGATAGTGGTGAGCTTGTGTAGCAAATCCCACATTGTGTACAATAAGTGGGGATTGTTTATGAGTTTTCTTGGTAATATGTGACTTAGATTCTCTTGACAACATGGTTTTATGGTTCTCTAGGAATCCAGGCTTCTGTATATACCAAAAATAAAGCAAAAAAAAAAAAGTCGCATTTTCTTGGATTTATTGCAAGTATTTAAACCTAGAAAATGAAATCAATTTGTGCCACAAGTTAGAGGCTTGAAACTTATTCTTTTTCTTTTTTAATGCAAATATAGTGATTGATGAATGATGATCATCAAATCAGTTTAGGTATTGGGGGCCCTGCAGCACGTGATGATGTTGGAATTCTTGGAGTTTTGGTCTTATATGGCTTCATATGAAACGATACCGTGTATGAGGGCAGAATTCTAGACAATTTAAAGACAAATAACACCCACATCTTCCTAAAATGTTAAAGCGTCATTATACCTAATCTTACGTACCGCGTCAGGCCACTGTCCAAATGCAAGTGTGTCTCTTTTGCCTTTTGTTTCAACTTTCAAGTGTCATTGTAATTTGCTGCTCTTCCTGTTTTGTAGCAGCAGTGTCCATTATCTTTTCTTAGTCACAGAATACAGAAACATGGGACTGCTTGTCTGCAGATTAATAGCTTCTTGTGTCCACACAAAAAATAAAAGAAAAATAAAGGAAAATATGGTATGTGATGTGATGATAAACCAACAAAAAATGGTTTCCTTAATAAATTGCACCAATTGAGGGGAGGTAATTCGGATGAACTGGAAAAGAAATCGAAATATACACCATTACACCACTCTTGATTTTTATTTTTTTTTGCTTTTTATTTATTTATTGCAAGATGCCTATTTCTATCCCTCTATATACTAATAGAGATTTTTTTTTTTATGATTTGTCATCTTGTGGTTAATTTAGATAATGTGTCATCTTGAGGTTAATTTGGATGAGAGGTTACATTTTATTGTATTGTTGTGTTATTTTTTTATTGGTTTGTAGCAATATGTGACATCCATGTGACATTTTAATATGTAGTTTAATAAAAACAAAAATTACAATTACTAAAGTTTGAACCATATATGCACATCTTAAATTATATTTATGTTATTTAGAAACTAAGTTAATCTATAAAATTTTAAATATCTTGAATATTTATTTTATTGAGCATTATCTTTTTTGTATTAACCTTTATTTTATATCTAATATTTTATCATACATCAATTTTGAAAACATCACTCAACAAAATAATATGAAATTTATACTTCATATATGTCGCATTATTGTGAATTTTGATGGACGTGTATTTAATTAAGAAATGAGAATTATGTAAAAAGAAAATATTGAATTTGATCTATGGATAATGATGACATATCACAATATAATTATTTTCTAATTGTTTAGGTAATTAAAGTATGTATGAATGTTATAAAATGTGTAATTAATATTTATTATTTTATATTTTATTTATTTAACTTTATTACTCCTATGCTTCATTTATTTTTTTTTAGTTAATTTTTATTTTAACTTAATTTAATATAAGTGAAATATTCAATCTAAATGTATTTTATGTTAATGTGAATTATATTTAATTATTAATTCTTTAATTATTAATTTTTTTTATTATTGTTCTTATGTACTCCATTTAAAATATAGTGGGACGCACATAAAAAGAAAGTGAGACAAACATAGCGGGACGGAGGGAGTATTCTTAATTTATTTTATGTAACAAATATTTTATATTATAATTCATTCACTTTTATTTTTTTATTAATGCATATTAATTAATATATTAATATTTTTTTAACGTTGTTTCATTTTTAATTTTTTTACTTAATCGGTTTATGTTGTTTTAATTTTCAGATTTCAACTTCATATTAAAAAGAATGATTAATATTTGACATAATAATTTTATTTCAAGATTTAAGCAACATTTTACATATACCCTTTAAACAATTATTAATTCATATTTTATGTATATATATATATATATTTATATTTTTAATTATTAAATATATTATTTAATGAGAATGTTGTATTTAAATGAAGACCGCGTAACGCGCGGGCATTAAACTAGTATTTATACAATTACTCAGTTACTCTTCATACCTAAGTAACTTAACCAAAAAAATAAAATTCTACACCACTAACAAATATGCTTTCTTTGATTGATCTATAAGATTCTTTCTGTTAAAAAAAAAGAAAGTATTGAGCACCTTAAATTAAATAAATACCATAAAAAACTAGGCATAAGAAAATATGAGATGTATTTCTTAAAAGTCAAAGTCAACTATAGAGCACTTTTTATGATCAATGTTTTTCATTCCAAGTCTCCAACTGTTTATTTTTTTGAATGTGGGTGGCCAGAGTTCCATTCATCAAATTGAAATACTAAACATGGTTCTAATTTTTTTTTCTAATTTGATCATTGATCCATGGCCCATTTTTCGACCTACTTGTTGATATGTATATGCGTGTGTTCATGGGCTGCGAGCGATGGCCCATTAAATTTAATCTGTCAAATACAAGGCCACAACAACATGGAGTGGGCTTTGAATTAATGTAAACCCATAGTTTTATTCACCTTAAGATCAGAAGGAATGGGCTTTGAATTTATTGTCATGTAAAATCACAACCCACGATTATAATTGTCTAAATTTAGTAAAATCGTTTCCAATCCTAGTTTTCTGTTTTAATACATCTAAAAAACTTATATAGTTGTTAGGATTTAAACTGCAATTATGGAGAAATTGAGAGAATACAAAATTAAATAACACAAATTTGGTTACCCAGTTCATCAGGAATGACTACGTCTGGGGGTACTACCAAGCCAAAAGATTTACTAATATTTCGGTGATAACAAATACAACGAATCAAATAGGTATTTATTGGCAAAACTTGACCAAACCTAAAGGTCCATTCTGGTTGAGACTGCCAAAAAAAACCCCAAATTACCGAGAAGTTGGGACGTGAATCAGTCGATCAGGCTCCATAACCCAACAATAGGTTACCAACTAAAGCAAATCTTCCAGCAGATGTTAAATATCACATTTTTTTTTGTAACTATTGTCGTTTGATTTAACAGTTCTTTTTTACGTGTTATGAATAAATAATCCACGATGGATGAGTAATTAATCAGTCTTGTAAAATAAAGTAAAGAGCAGGATGGAGTTATTTGAATTCCTAGCTACACCGTTTCAACACCTTATACATCGCGAAAAAAACCGCGAGACCTTATTTGAAAACTTAAGATTGAAACTTACGTAGTTAGAAGTTTGAATGCTCATTTTCAATTTTTCATGAATTCTGTGGTACCAAAAGTAACGTTCTCGTACTTGTCAAAATTTTGAATTCAATCAAACGTGTAGATTTGGGTTTGGTATCTTTCGGCAAATTCGATTAAATAACAATAATCAAATGAACTATTCAAGATTTCGTAGTTTATAATAAGGCCATGGAATTTCCATGGCATATATATTACTCCATCTGCCCTCCGTCCCATTTTATTTTGCATATTTTTTATTTCGATTCATACCATTTAATTTTGCACACCCCAAATATAAAAAATAATCTCACAATCTCCACTCTTACAATTTTTACCTTCCATCCCTTTTAAAAAGTCAATAAAATACACAAAACTCAACTTTTTTTAATATGTGTGCAAGTCAAAGGGTGCAAAATCAAATGGGATGGGGGAGTGAATAGGTTTGAAGTCATAGTCAGAAAATTTGTCTAAAAAAAAAAAAAAGTCATAGTCAGAAATGGCGCATAATCAAATTCCCGACAATTTAACGCAATTCCACGACAAAAGGTAACACAAAATATTTTTCAATTCCTCTCTTTTCCCTTTTTTTCTTTTTTTTTTTCCTATGGAGGCGGCCTCTCTATTTTCTTTTATATAATTATTTAATTCCAGATCGCTTTTTGGTACAAAATATACATACTATATACATCATATATTACTATTATTATATTAATAAATGGAAAATAACTTTTAAAAATCTCGATCATGACTTGGAAATTAATCAGTGGAAATATCTTGATCTTTCTTTTAAATAATGTTTCTCTCTAAATTTCATAGATAATCAAGAATTTGAGCCACATTGTTCGAATTTGGCACTTGCATTATTTTAAAAAAAAATGCATTTATGAAAGAAATTATGAATCATCAATGTAAATGTAGTGGGTCGTTATAATGATTAATATATTAAAATTATAACGAGATTAAGACAAAAAATTAATGAGATATGAGTCTCATACATAGTTCATTTCATTTATTATTTCAAAGTTTCTTGTAAAAGTCAACTGGTCCATGAAAACGACCCAATTTTTAAAATAATTCCACATTATTTTCCACATAAAATATAAAAGTATAACACCAAAATCAACCTAAATATATAGAGACAAGAAAATCAGGCCAGCAACACAAAACAGAACTTTCTCGTACATTTCCATGGACCTAAATATTCATTCTTAATTCCCACCTTCACCCAATCACCACGCATACCCAAACTTCCAAGCAATTTCCCAATCTTTAAAACCTAATTACCAAATACTTTCAACATTTTTCACTAATTCCAAATTCAAAATACATATATATAAACCAAGCCCCACTCAATCTTCATCTCATAAAATTTCAACATTTAATTAGATCAACATGTCTCTCACCAATCTAAACAAATTCCCCCTTCACAGCATATCCATAAACACACCCACTATCCAATCCACCGTTTTGATCGTGGGATTGATTAAAATATTCCTCTTGCTACAAATACTTCTTCACAGGAAGAGAATCTCCACCCCACAATCTCCTAACGATGCAATAAAGAAGGGTGATCATTCTGAGCCGTCGGATCAAGAGATTAAGAAACTTGATCAAGGTGAGATGGAGATGGTTTTAAAAAGCTTAGGAATTGTTTGGCAAGGTGATCAAGTTCCCACCACGATGGATGCGGATGAAATTTTCGACATTTTTGAGGAGCGAAGGCCGTGTTTGTATGAAGTGAGGGAGGCGTTTGAAGTGTTTGATAGTAATAGAGATGGAGTGATTGATGAGAAGGAGTTGCACAAAGTTATGTGTGCTTTGGGATTGAAGGAAGGATTGGAGATGGAGAATTGTAGGAGAATGATTGGGGTGTTTGATGAAAATGGAGATGGGAGGATAGATTTTGATGAATTTGTAAAGTTTATGGAAAATAGCTTTACCTAGATTTTTTTTTTCATGCAAGAGAAATTATTCGGTTCATCATATTTTTTTAATAGATTAGTTTATTCTCAAATTTTTTATCGTTTTTATTTAACAATAATTGTGCACAAATTTCATGGTGCATCTGGTGCACCCATCACCCAAGTATTACTTTTATATCTATTTTTAAAAATTAATATTCAACATGTAATCACAAAATGTAATTTAATATTTTTTTTAATGCGTCGTATTGTATGACTTATAATTTGAAAATTAGATACTATTATATTAATTATATGTTTATACCTTAAAATTGAAAATTTTGGATCGGTGTCACTGTTCACCGGTGACCAATACTGCCGCACTATTCCAACTTCTAAGTTTGTAACAGTAACAGGAAATAACAGATTTTATTTATTTTTGACTAAAATTATTCAACAAATGTCAAAGCAACTGTTGTAATGATTGTTGGACCTCGCTACAGATATTCATCATTCGGTGAAGATATCAACTCTTTGTAGCATAAATAGCACGTGTAATAGCTCGATCAAACTAACTTGAAAAAGAAAATGAGAAGGAATTCATCTTCGATGATATATATAAGAGGTACACATAATTTTCTTCCCCCCCAAAACAAAGTTGAAATTAAGCTCTTCTTATTGATTCTATAACATTCTGCATTTCACGATTTACCTCTTCTCCACTTTTCCATAGCTATATTAAGGCCTCGAATTATAATTGTATGGCTCCAACTCCAAGAAAATCTATAAATTTAGGGGTTGTTGGGCTCTCCAAAAATATTTGGGTCGGGTCGGGTGAAATCGGAGCGGCAAATGAGACTTGAGATGTTGATCCCGGAGAGTATGGCTTTCCTGCAAAATGGTTTCTTCATTTTCTTTACTTCAAATTTTGAAACACAAATTTTAGGTCTAAACACTAACATTTGCGATGAAAATCAAAGTCCAAGCTTAAATAGAATTTTCCTACATTCATGTTTGCGACAACGTACTGCAAAATTTATAATTTTATTACTAATATTTACAAACTATATATGTTAAAAAAATTCATTGCGAAAATATATATGACGAGTGCATTCTACCGAAATAATTAATTTCATCTTTAATTCACGTTAGTTAGCGACGAAAATGTAAGTATTAGCAACAAATTTTCCGTCAGCTAATTTCTAACTTTCTTGTAGTAGTGAAGAAAAAAGAAAAAAATGGTGGCAACGCAAAATATGTATGTAAACAAATTAGGGATAATAGAAACTATCAAGATACAAGAATTAAGACAAGAAAAATACCATGATTAAAGGTGTCATAATTCGAGATGAGAACCTTTTTGTCCACAGTGATTCTGCAGCTTCACAGAATAATCTGCAGTTTCGTGCAATGATAGTACTGTTGGTTGATCAAGTGCTTTTTGAGAAGTAATTATCCATTTTTTTTTCATGTAAGACTTTGTTTTTTCTCTATATTTTCTTGCCATCAAAACATGCCAATGATTCTTAACAGAGTTGTCCGTACGCCCTGGAAAAGGCCTGGAAATGAATGCCCATTTGTTGCCATAAACTCTGTGAGCTTCCACCAATCTCTCTTCTTCTTCTTCTTCTGTGAAGGCCCTTTTAATAATTTTTGGTCTAATTGATTATACCACCTCAATCTGCAGCTTTTTCCTTAACTCACAAAATAATAAATTAAATAATCAATATAAGTGTGTACGATTGTGAAATGAATACTACACTAATTAAGTGTATTTCATCAGGAATCAGTCTCATGTGAAACTTATTCACAATAACATAACACTTCTTTCAACTGATATCGTTGCATTTCTAAACTAATACCATAACATTCATGTGTGTGTAATTATTATGGTATTAACTTAAAAGAGTAATGATATCAGTTAATGAATGTTATGATATTAGTATGAATCAAATTTCATCACATGGAGAGTTTGTCTTTCATTTAAAAACGCAAAATTACCCGATCTTCCTTCATTTTTTTCAGCAATGAGGTTCCAATTCTGCGGACCGGCGACGAGCTCCGTGAGCTTTGCATCCTCGGAAGGCTTCCAATGCCCCTTAGTACAAGATTTTTTCGGCCCATTTTCCCTATTTCTGAAATTAGGGTTTTCTCTATTTCTCTTAATGATGTAATTGTAATCCATTGGTGCATAATTGACTACTTCCTCTTCTTGATTATTATTAGAGAACTCATGACTGCAATCTCGAGAGAGCTTAATGCATCCATCCTTCACCGAAAACCCTAATTTCGGGGAACTATTAAACCCTAAAAAATGTTCATGATCTAATTTAACTGCAGCAGCAGTGTTGGAAAACCCCATACTAAACATGGGAACTAGTACCCTATCTATTGGGCGCTGCATGGAAGACAGCAAAAATGGGAAGAATTGTTGGATAAAAACAGAATTAAGACAAGAGAGATTGAGCAGAAAAAACTGTTTCGTTTATAGGATATAAATACTTACTACTTATGTGGGATTCTGAATGTGACAGTGGGGGGAGGGCCTGGCATAGTGGCATTAGTGGTAGTGGGGATGACCCTTAATTTGACTTATTCCCAACCTCCATAAATGTTTTATCTACCATCAATCAAAACCCATTTATTAACTCCACAAATAATGGACTTGTACTTTCTCATGAGTTCTGATATATATATGCATTCATTGTAATTACTAGATATATGTCCCTTCAAAAAACAAAATTTTTTTTACTTGAAATATGTTATTTGTTCATTTTATGATGAACAAATATATGAATGTGACTGCAATTTATTCATACATATAGACAAAAATTTGTGTGCATGCAAAGTACAAATTATTAGCATATATATATAGAGTAATATATATTTATCAATTTGAGAAGAATGATCAATGAAATCAAATATGTACATATATATATATATTGTACTTTTAATGAAAAAAGAAATCCTATCATGTGATATGTAAACATTCAGTTTTTGGTCCCCCACGAAATAATTAAACAATATAGTTCTTGCAGAAATTTTCTCACTGGGAGAAATCAGATGTAAGAGGAAATTAAAGGTGTACAGAGGGCTAGTGCAATAGCAATCATGTTGATCATCTAAGGATAATAAAACGTGTACAGCGATCTAGGTATCATGTTTTGACCGTCTGAAAGTGATCATAAATAATTAATGATAAATTGCCTATGGGTTAAACGAAACAATAACCAAATTTATAATATTTTTTAGTAAAGTTGGACCGATCGATCGAGGAATTTATGTAGTAAAAGAATGCGTGAAATTTTAAAAAAGAAAAAAAAAATGGAGCCAGCTCTATTTAATCATGTGTTCCAAATCTAACACAAAAGAGTCAGGCAAAATTCGTATCAGAAAATCAAACAACTCCAATCATTTGCCACTTCTAAAAGGAAATTATTTTAAAAATTCAAGATATGATTGGTAGTCTAGTTAAGCTGAGGCAACTGGAGATATATATATCACTCAAACAGTATATTAGTTATGGGAGGCTAAATTATTAAGCGCATGATTAGTTTAGGTGATTTATTCAATTTGATAAATATGCAAAAGACCCAATAATATATAAAACCCAGATTTGGATAGGTATGCATAGCTCATTAAGGTGGGTTAGTTTAACGTTTTCGTTAATTAATGCATCTACATCATTTTTATAGACACATCTCCATCGATTGTACTCTTTAATAGTACTTCAAGTGTCTAAAGAAATTATGCAATGTAAATAATTAATCACAAACTCTTATGTGAAACTTGCTCATAATATGAATGAAATAAATATTATTATATTTATAAATTAAGTATAGTTGTATTAGTTTACAAGTGTAATAATATAAATTTCATACTATGAATAAATTTCACTGAATACTTGCTCATAATTAATTTATCTTAATTCATTTAAATTCAGTAATTAAATCATTTTTGCATATCGAGAGTATTAATCCGTTTTGGAAAAAAAAATCGGATATAGATTTAACGATACTATATAATACACGAAAATTAAGAATTATAATATTGAAATAACCATACCGGTATCCAAAATCAATTCTTTTCCAATTAATGTTTACACTTTAAAACAAGTACAATATCAAACTGGATTAAGCGAATTTCAATTCTTTGGGCCAATCCAAATTGATGGGACTTCAAAGTTCAACCCCTAAAATGTTCTCCCTTTTTCTATCAAGAAATTCTCAAATTCAAAAAATATGAAATTAAGATGAATTAGAACAGGGATTTAAATAAAAAAAGGTCTCGTATCTTTGCACCTTTATTGAAAATGTCTCGTATATATCACTTGTTTCAATTTAGTTCCGTATTTATTCAATTTGTGCCGATTTAGTCCCAAATCGCCGGAGACCAGTCAAACCAGCCAAAAACGACGTCGTTTTAGGCGCGTGTGATACACGCGCCCCTAATTTGGGACTAAATCTGTGTGTGATACAGTGTTTCCCGATCAAAATTAGGTGCGCGTGTATCACATGCCTAAAAAACGATGTCGTTTTGGGGTAGTTTGATCGGTCTCCGGCGATTTGGGACTAAATCGGCACAAATTAAAAACATACGAGACTAAATTGAAACATGTAATATATACGTGATATTTTCAATAAAGGTGCAAAGTTAAATTACCATTTTAATTTAAATCCCAATTAGAACAATGTTGACAAAACGTACAACATATAGGTGGAACTAGCTAAGGTAGGGCTCCTGCACATGCATTTCTAAATGGTGAGTTTGCTTTGCTTCAACGAACCCTATTCATAAACTGGCACTAGCTACAGTGCAGAGTCGTTGCAGCTGACTCTTTGACCCAAAATTTAGTTACTTCAATACCCATATCTCTATTACATATTTGATTTTTTACATTTTTTTTTTACCGAGCCTTTAAACCAGATAATTGAAGTAGGCTACGTGAATTAATAACAGAATCGAAATTTGATAATTGGCTCATGATATAGTATAGGATAAAGTTTTACGATGGCTGTAACAAATTTACCGCAACTTTTCCCTTTATCTTGATTTGGGATAGGCAGAGATAACTCCCCGGTTCAAGCTATTTTTAACATTTTTACATATGAAATTTTTGATCTAATACAAGAAAGAAAAACAGAACAAAAGAAAAGAAAATTTGAAATACTAATTTAAATAGAGGAAATAACGTGTCCTAAAATATGTGGATATGGTCTTTGCTGACACAGTGACCCAAATTCAATAATTCAGTAATAATTAATATAATTCGATTGTTAAATATCATGACAGAGAGTCTCTTTTTATATTCATCCTGTCATCAGCTTTCTCATTAAATTTGGTCACATTCTCACTTTTCACAAAAATAGGAAAATGCATATTCTTATTTCAGTGTTTGATTGTGTTAAATTGTACCATGTCTCATACGAGTTTCTGTCTAAATAAAAATAGAATATCAATATTACAAGAAAATATATTTTTAAAATTTCCCACATGAGAATTGAAATAATTAAGTTATTGCTATATAAATGTAGCTACTTCAAAAAATATCAAATTAGGGGCCTTTGGCTAATGACTTTTATACAAGAAATACAATATGCTCATAGAAAAATATTGCAACAATCGTGGATAAATTAAACTAATTGACGATAGTGATAATTCGTTCATATCCCTATATAACATAGCAAAATAAATTTGTGTACTAATTTCGTACTAGAGTCATTGTTAATTTGTTATCTTGTATGGGGTATCCACTATCCACTAGCCGATGGCGCAAGAGAGTCATACAAATTTTCTTTGGGCCGACTTGTTCATTTCAGTTTTGGGCTTTATTCTAAATACAGGCCCAAGATTCAAATCACAGTCTCTGATTACAAGCTGACTCACATACAGATGGGCTTATAAACATCCATTCAATTCAACCGGGCCCTAGAGTAGGCCCATTAATAAAAAAGGAGAAGAAATATGGAACCCAAATCGCAAGAACGTTTTTACTGCACGTTTTGTAGACCCCATTTACTTGAATGAATAATAAGGACAAAGTAAAGGGTAAGAAAATTTCACAAAAAAATATTAAAATTGGTTAAGAGATATGTGAAAGTAATTTAATGTGAGCAGGGGTTCACACATTTGTTTCTATCATTATGTGTAAAAACTATCATTTCTTATCATAAAAACTTTCATTTGTTTAAAAATATAAAAGATTTTCTAAACGGTGATTGTTTTGTTAATAATGATCATAGTTTTTATACATGCTGATGAAGTTTTTAGATAAATAACGATCTTAAATAACTTAGAGGTTAAAGCGTGAGCCCTATTCTATCTGATTTTTTTGTCGAGATATGTCTTTGTATTATTAAATGGTATTAGTCGATGATCAAGAAGAGTGGCTATTATTATTAGAAAAATATTATCCGTATCTTAAAAAGGAATTTTATATTATTGTGTTTCGAAAACTTGGGCGGGCGGATCGTAGCCTCCTAGCGCACAAAGCCGCCCAGGCTTTTTTTTTTTTTTTTAATACTGAAATTCAAATAAATTGATAAATTTAAATAAATAAATAATGTTAATCAGCGTACTGAGTATGCTACGTAACACCAGTTTCCCAATTTCACTCCACGGAATCAGAAATCAAATCCAAATATCCATTTCTTCAACTAAATCCCTAGAAATGTGAAATCAAAAATTTTTAAATGACCCCTTCATCTGTGACTATCCCCTTGTTTATCTTCATCTTATCAAAATCAAAACCCAAATTCACACCTACATCTACTTCAATCCATACCTGCGGGCGGAGGGCGGCTGGAAGGAGGAGGCGAGCGCCTGCAGCGTCGCGCAGCCGGAGGAGAGCGGCGGCGGTCGCGATGGGCGCGGCGGGGTCGCGATGGGCGCCGCGGCGGTCGCGATGGTTGGGTGAATTAACATTTAGGGTTTGAATCTTCTTTCTCTCTTTTCTCTCTTCGTTGAGTCGTTCATGGTGGATTAGGATTTTGGGGCTTATTTGTTTTCTTCTTCTCTTCTTTGTATTGTAAAATTGATTAAAAAAAAAGAAAAAGCCCTAATTCCGTGCAGCGCCCAGGCCGACTTAGCCGCGTAGGCGGCGCCGAGCGCTGGAAACGATTTTCAGAGGCGATTTGGGGAAAAGCGGGGCGGCCAGCGCCTAGGCGGCCGCCTAGGCCGATTTATATTACAACAAGAACCTTAGCGATAATTAAATGGTATGTATTACATTATAAAAAGAGTATTAGTTGTGATAATTAAATGATCAAACTTGCAAATATTAAATCCGGTAAACAAGTTTTTCACGAGACCTACTCATAATAGGAGGCCCTGATTACACTAGATTCGATATCTATGAGGACCATGTGTTGTAAACTTGTGGTGATGTGCAAGTGCAACTAATTTAAGTGCTAAAATGTCCTTAAATTTAAGAGAAATGTACATTTAGCTACCTGTTTCTTTCGGGTTTCTTTTATTAGGTAAGAGATTATCACACCCTAGCTAACAAAAAAAGAATTACGAGGTTCGGACTCTGAATTCTTCATGCATTCACATTCTTCGTTTACTATTTTGAGTGGAAGATATTAAATAATCACCAATTCACCATTGATTATCAGTTATCACCACATACATGAACATGAGGGTATATTTAAATAAATAGAAATAAAAGAGAGTTAAAAAAAAAAAAAGGTCATAATCATGAGTGACCCATGTGAGATGCTATCGGACGCTTGGTTTTGTTGGGTAGCCGTAGGGGGCAACTAGTACAAAATGTCCGAAGGAAACAATACCATTACCCCACTATTCATTAAAGGACAATTTATTCATTTATTTCTTATTTTTCCTTCCCTGCTGCAAATCAATGACTTGTTTGAGATAGGAGGAGATATATAGAAAAATTAGATCCACCGACAATTTTTTTTATTTTTTTGGGTTTAGGGAAAAAACAATGGCATATTGATCACTACTATTTATTTAATATATGACGTCTTAATTCTGGCTAGTTAACAAGAAGGGAAAAAATCATACACCACTACAGTTTCATTTCACAAGATAGTTTATACAAATACTCATTTCATCAAATTGATTTGTAAACTCAACAGTCAAGGGAGAGGTTTAAAGATGTTATTATTAGGAAACTATATACAAAAGAATTAATTGTTCGCTTTTATATACAAAATAATTAATTGTTAGCCTACTTATAAGTTAGAGATTTTAGATGTAACAAAATTCTTTCCATTATAATAAAGTACTGTTTTCAAGTTCTACTAAGGTAGGAATGTAGGTTTCTTTTTAGTAGACTAGAGTTCATTTATCATTTGCACATGACAATATTATATTACAAAGTTGAATGTCAAAAAGATTGGAACGGTGATGTGAGTTTTTGAAATGTACGAAAATATTTCAGTAGTGGTATGACCACAACTAGTGCAATTTTTCAACAATTGGGGCTTCATAGTTGGACAGACACTAGGTCTATTTAGGGATCCTTACTAATTTCGAAAGATCAAACGGAGCAATATCTAGTGTAACTGCCAACATAGTTGAGAAAAATGAGTTTTTAAATAGGATATATGATCATCTAGGAGTACATGATATATTTGAATAATATAGAAAATATAGATATTAACACAATACTTTTATAATTTCACAAATAATTAAGTATATTAATTCTTTAAATATAAACAATAGATCACTCTAAAAATGGTTAAGCTTTATTTTTTCTTATATTCCTTCCATTTTGTTGTTAATTACTATTCTTCACAAGTCTTTTGATATGATTTCCTCTAAATGGTTGAGCGGAAAGACCAATGTAATGACTCATAAGTTAGAGCAATCCACTTTAATTTCGAGTCTGGTTGTTTTTTTTCTTTCTTCTTCTTTGTTTTTTCAACACATCTCGACCTCTTAACTTATGAAATTTTATTTCCAAAAAAAAGAAAAAAAAATGATTTTGTCAGTTCCTTTCACAGTTCCACACTTACAAACCAGTTTTGTAAATATACTTGTCAATGAAAAAATATTTTTGCAGAGAAACAGCTCATTCTTTACCGGACATTTTTTCTTCACAATTTCTATCGTATTTATTGCGAATTGTTTGAATACGGGGTTAGAAAACCACTAACCTCAATTCTAGAATATAGCAGCGGAAGAAAGAACCCGGTTGAATTCCACTAACCTCAATTCTAGAATATAGCAGTGGAAGAAAGAACTCGGTTGAATTCTACGTACATACTGGGATCTCTTAGTCCGAAACACAATCACTCGAATTGCTTCCATTATTCACAAATTAAATGCCCTTTAGATTGTGTATCATATGTGATGCGACTTAATACTAGAGAAATAAGTTTCTCTTCTTTTTTCTGTCCGGTGAGAGAGCGAGGAAATTCGTTCTTCTGGAACCGTGTTTTCCAGATTGAAAATCTTAACAAATATACCGTGTGATTTTTAAATTTGAAATTATATTTCAAAATTTCGTCCATCTTTATCCACTTCAATATGTGGATATATATTTAATATATAAATATAAATAAATAATATTAATCATTTATTTACACCAATAAATTCTCCAAATCTTTGACAACACAGATTTCTACACCTCATGTCAGCAAATCAAGAAAGTATAAACCGTTAGAATTGAAATAATTAGACAATGATGATTAAAAGAATGTAAATACAAGAAGAATTAAATAAAAGACGAATTCTTATACATATATATACGCCAATCCATTATACATAACATATTACTTTCAGAAAATCTCCTTTCTCGATTTTCCTTCCCTTTTTTTTTGTACAAAAAAGAAAAAAACAATTCACCCTGGAATTAATTATACATGTTACATCTTTGCTTAAAACTCTCCCAGAGATCATCAATTTAATAGCTCTTGTGGTTGCAAGTTGCAACTCATAATAAAAACTCCCAGCCATCTTCCTTTCTTCTCTCACACGGCCCTCATTTAAGTAATTAATTTAATTAATATCTTATGACCTCTCTTATAAATTTCTTTCTCTCACGACTAATTAAAGTTACAAATTCAATAGTATATAGTAATAGTAATAGTAATAGTAATAATAATGTACATTGTCTAGCGGAATTGTGCCCCGGAAAATGTCTGGCCAAAAGACCATCCGAGATGAGCAACGTTGTACGAGACGAGGCTGCGGCCGTCGCTCGTCGTAACCTTGAACGACAAGCTTTGGCCGTTGAGGTAAGCGTTGCTCTGCCAGTTTTGGCCCCAATTTCTGGACATTGGTTGCCAACCGGTTCGTGATCCTTTGATGTACACGGATTGGACGTCCCCCGCGCCTCCCACGTTTGTTACCAGCACCAGGTTGAAGAACGCGTGCCCGTTTATCGTGAACCGGATTCCACCTCTTCTCCGGCAGGGTACTCTGTGTTTCACAATTACACAAACCTTTACTTTTAATCAATACTTTCATTATTTACTGAAAATAAATAATTCTGTCATTTATATGACCATTTAAATTTTCAATAATTATATTTTTTTAAATTACACAAATTAAATTCAATCTTATAAATGTTATATATAAGTCAAAGTCATGTCTTACCAAAAGAAAATAATGTCACAATTTAACTACCAATTTAACAAGTAAATCGAGTAATGACCTTCGATAGAGGACGGGCACAACCCCGGCCCGGTACTGGGCAATGTGTAGAAAGACGGGCTGGGCGAGATCGAAGTGGTGGTTGGGAGGGGCGCACCAGCCTCCCGGCGGGCAGAAATTGGTGGCGGTGACGGTGATGGAGCCGCGCAAACACGATCTATCATTAACACATACTAATTGAAAACATGCTCCACAGCTTAATCCATTGTTAAACAAACTTGTGCTCAATGCTGCCGTATCTGTTCCATACCCCGTGCTGTACAGGTTTCCGTACCCACAAGCCCCACCTTTTTTATTTCAACAAACATATAATTAATTACATGAAATAATATTGTCGGTGAGTAATTAACAATAGTACAGTATTAGATTAAAAAAAAACTATTTTTTTTTTTATATTTTACTAGTTTGAACATAACATACTGTACCACAAGCTTAATGTGTAGCATTGTCTAGAATAACGCACCCATTGTTCCGGAAGCGTCGCCTCCGCCATAGAAGGTGGCGCGAGCGTTAATCCAACCGCCGTAATAGCCGTGTGCTGATGTTGTCCAATAGAGCAATCCCACCAACAAAATTGTGAATGTAGACATTTTTTTTCCTGCAAGGAGATTTTTTTTTGTACCATTGTTAGTGTGAGAATTAACATTAAAGAAAAGGGGAGAGAAAAAAAAAGAAGAAGAATGATTTTGTACTTGAATGGAGCTTTGAGGATTTGAGTTGAAGAAGTTGTTAGGGAATGAGGAAAGTGTTGGATGGGAATAAATAGAGGTGAAGGGGTTTAGTGACGAACAATATAATGAAGAAGACATGTGATAAGTTCACCTGTTGCATGGGACCATATATATACACACAGTACTGACACACATAATAAATTAAATTACATGTGATTCTTCTGGATATAATATTTTTGAGTTGGAGAAAATGTTATTAATTATTGAATTGGTTTTTTTATATAAGAAAATGAAATCTAATTAGTTACATAGAGTCAGGAATTTGACATAGAAACGAGCAATTCTGTTATCCAAAACGTCACCTTCATGTGTGAATGAATGGCTTAAAGTTACGTTTAGGAGGACAAAAATTCCGTCACGTTACTTATCACCGATATTTACGGAATCGGATCTAATTTAGTGTTTCATCTACTTTTTTTTTTATTTTTACAAATTGATACGTATAGTGTGTTTAATATCATTATATAGGAATAGGAGTATATATATTACAATTAAAATAGAGATCCTAGTTCCTTCATTCCTACCGAATCTTTGAAAACGAAGCATTTAAGCAATTGAGGAGAGTTGACTAGCAAGAATTTTGGAGCAATTAAACATGCAAAACAGCTGTTTTCCAACAATGATGAGACTTCGGTTGGATTCCTCTATTACAAATACAAAATTTATCTCGTCTCATATATGTATTATGTTTTATAAACGTATAAGTATTTCTGCATTGGGCTTCATCCCAAAAACAAAAAGAAAAAAAGAATTTTGAGAATTTTTTTCACTGCTAATTTTAGGCTAGACGATCGAGCTTTATTGCAAAATCTAGGCCAATCAATAACCAAACTTATAGTGAAAACTAACCCCACCTATATATATAGGTTAGTATTGTATTTGTACCACACACTCAATTTAACCCTTTTACTTTGTGTCCTTCTCATTTCACCGACTCAAATTTTACCCCATCAATTAGGTAGCACCTTCAATTAACATAAATATTTGTAGCGATATATATTAACTGACAATGTCTTCAAGGCACATCAAATGCACCGTACAACTAATGAAGTGCAATTTTAAATGGTGTTAATTATTTTTTGAAAGACTTATATATTGATAGAAAATTATTGCATATATGTATATATATTTGCACTTTTCATGTGCAATTTTGGTTATATATGCAAATCTTGTTTATACTTATTAGTAATTTAAAAAAAAATTGTACCCATTAGTAATTTTTCCATATTTTATTTTTATTGTTTATTCTCATTGAAAATTATTAATTGTGTTCAATTATATACTCTGTGAAACTGGGGTACAAAAACACTTCCTCTTATTAATTTTCTCACCCTATATATATGATTCATTCACAATAATATGACCTATAAACTGATAGTTTATAACCTCAAATGTGCATCATTTTTTTATGTAAGTTTGGATTTATTTTTGATACAACTTTTTTTTTTTTGATCGCAAAGTTAGTTGTTAGTAGTTAATATCTGATCCAAGACCCAAATCTTTCCACAAAAATCATCAATCCATCTTATAACTCCTATAACTCAAAATTAGTTCAAAGAATCGAACTTTGGCCTCCCATTTCAAAATGAGGAGTCGGTGGTAAGTGAAATTTAAGCCCTAGTTTATTTTTGATACAGCTTGTCTTCGCGGTTGATAGTTTCATTATCAAAAAAACATGGGATAATTAATGAGGTTGTAATTTAGTTATGTAATGAAAATCTGCGAGAGCAATGTGTGCACATGGATGGGGTCCTAACAAGACAAGAGCACTGGTTCTTTTAAATGCGTTGTAGACTGGACTATGATCGATTTGATATTTTGATTAATTAGTGCATATATATATACACATATCTATACTATATATATTAATGCTTTAAGATATTTTGTGTGTGTATTTAAGATTATACTGTTTTGAGGTTGCAAAGAAGGCGACGTAAGCAAAGCATCACATGATTAGGTTTTTCTTTTTCTTTTAAATTATTTTTTTCTGGGGGTGGGGGTTTTGCATTATAATAAATCGAGTACATTAACAGATATAATTAATTATGAATTTCGATGGTATATTGTGTATTTTATTTTATTTATAGCAAGTTGCATTAAGGACCACATAAATTAACATGCATCAGCTTCTCTTGTACTAACATGGTCCTAGCTAATTCACAGTATCATTTTCTCAACCACAGTGTTAGCAAGTCTCTCCTCGTTTTAATGCTTTAAATTATATTAATAAAATCGTTACATTGAAGCACTCAATTATAGTTAGAATTTAATTCAGCTTGACTAAAAATTCTATTGATCATGTGCACAAATATATACTCCGGTACTATATTAAATATAGAAAATCAAATAAATCAACTTGAATACGAAACTAATTAAGATTTTTTTTTTTTGAAACAACAATTAAGATTTTTATAAATTCTCCTACAATCCGATGTTTAACTTGAGTGTTAGGTAGAAGGCCAATTCATAATATATAGTAGGGTTGTTCACGGAGTTTGGAGATTATCGAACCCGAACAAAAAAAACCAAAAAAAAAGCCGAGCAAAAAAATAGTTGTTTTTTTTGACTTTTTCATAACAAGGCAGAAACCGAGCAAAGTTTTTTTTGGATATGGACATGGATATTACTGAATTAACCGTACTGAAAAATCGAATGAAACCGCACCGAACCGTACCGAACCTAACTGAACCAAATAATCGATTTAAATATATAATAAATTTAATTATTAATTTATTTTGTATTCATTAAATTGTATCGTAGATTATTGATATCCATGTATTTTAATATTGAATATATCGTATGAATATTTTGGTGAGATATTAGAATATTTACTTCCTTATTTGTTATTTATAATTATCGAGAATCCTATAAAATTCTCAATTTGTAATTACGTATCGTTACTCTCTTGCACCAACTCATCGCTCTGTAGTCTGTACCTCTCGTCAATTTGGACCGACAAAAATTCACAATAAATTTTTTAATGTGTATTTTATTAGTCATGTTTTAAATACACCATTGATGATGTCTTGGGTTATTTTATTATTTTTAATTAACTATTACCCTATCATGTAATATGTTTGAGTCTGAAGGGTAGATGCATGAATATGGTTGAAGATGTATTGAATTCATGTGTATTTTGTGTAGATTACACCAATATTCTTAAGAAAAATGTGATTAAAAAGAAAAATGATGGGTGATAGAAAAAAAGGAGAAAAAGGTTAAAAAAAACTATTTCTTTTGTCTGATCCGATCTGGTCCGATCTGATTCTGTTATAACCGAAAATCCGTACCGAACCGTACCGAAAAGTTAAAAAACCGTACTGTTCCGAACCGAAGTTTTGGTATGGACACGGACACTCCAATTTTAAAATAACCGAACTTTGGTACGGACACGAATAATTTTAAATATCCGTTTTGGTCCGTACCGTGAAAAGCCCTAATATATAGTACTTGATATTGTTTTAGTGTATGTACCTCTATCAAACTTACATCATATTTTTTTGAAATACTTGTTCATAATATGAAACTAATATCATTACACTTATAAATTAATATCACTACTTTTACAAATTAATTCTCATAACATTTAATATTTATTAGTATAATAATATCACTATATCAGTTGATAAATATTGTTATATTAGTTTATAAGAATGAATAAGTTTCATCGGAGACTAAATCATTCAAAAAAAAAGTGTAAAAGATATGAATTTCATATACAAGTATATATTTGAATTTTTAAAAAGTTAACACGTGCTAGCTAGCTATATTCCAAGAGTTTCATAATATATATTCACTTTATTTTTAATCATCACTAAACCCGAATACCAAACTGGTGGATCATAAAGCCTACGGATTCGGTTCACACACCAACCAGCATTACAGGCATTTCGTTCAAAAAATGTTGGACTTCATTAAATATTGTAGTTGTGATATATAGTACATTCTTAGATGTACTGAAATAAAGAATGGTATTCATTTAATTTCCTTTTTCTTTATGATAAGGTATGCATGGACCTAAAAAAATTAAAGATCACAACCACCCGTGGAGACAAACTAAGATTCCACTAACATGGAGAGATTTTGATGTCCAAACCTCAAATTAAAACCATGATATATATAGTTGGATATATTCTTGGATGAAATCTTGTCCAAATCTCTAATTTGAGCTCCTTTATGTCAGAACAATGTTATATTTTGTCTTTTATTATATCAAAAAGTTAAAAAGTCGAAATCATACGTAATTCTTGTTCAAATTTCAATACACCGAACATAAGAATTAATTCTTATAATTTGTTCTCGTTGGATAATGTGAAAGCGTGAAAATTAGGGGGAAAAAGCATTATCGTATAAGCTGATTTATTGCGCCAATTAGGGGAAGAATAAGGGATTATTCCAGTTTTTTTTTTTTTTTTTTTTAATCTGTTTGAAATGCTTTTTGGATATTAAAGATCACATGCGTTCGGTTGACAAAAATGCAAGAGTTGCTATCAAAATTGCGACTTCTCCCACTCTCCTGATTAGTCTAAACCTTCGTACACAGACAGACAACTGATTTCATTAATTAATTATTTATTGATTTAGGCATTTCATTATCTTAACTCTCTCTCTCTCTGCTCGTATTAGTGACGTATTTGGTACGTTTGAAACTCTTCATATAGCTAAATTCTGAAACTTGAGTGACCAAACAAAGAACGAATTACAGTTTTGAAAACTAGACAATGTTATTGAACCAAATTAGCACACCGTGTGGTGTTATTTTTGGGGGTGTTTGTTTGCAAACGGGATACTACACTTTCATAATCTTTTTTTTAAGTAAGTGAGTGGTGTTTGCAAATTCTGCAAAATGATGAGAAATTGAATTTCTAAAAAAAAAAAAAAAGGAATACTCCTCACAACTTTTTAAAGGAGAAATGATTCTAAAAGTTATCGAGGTGGTGTTTTAAACATTAATGGGATACAAGAATCACTTTTTTCTTTTTAATGGATTTTACCAACTTTACAAAAAAAATTTAAACTGTTTCAAATGGATTTGAAAACAGACCCTAATGTAGAGTCTGCAAATACACCATATATCTAATGGCTATAAAAAAGATTGTGTAATTTTAATTGGAGATTGCAAACACCACACATAAAAAGTTAGTCTTGTGTCCTGACATGTTTTTTGCAATTGATTATGTTTTACAAGTAGTTTAAATATTTATTTTGTCAAAATTTCAAAAATTGGAAGTACTTGGCAGGTGCCAGGTAGTAATTACTACTATCTCTGTCATGTTTTTGTTTGGTCATTTCATTTTTGGTTGGTGTTTTAGCGAGCGAGTTGTTTACCAATATATGAAATGATAAAGTGGTTTTTAAGGAGATGTATAATAGATGTAGGATGTAACTATCATACCTCACCTTAAAAATTTATTTATCATTTCAAATACTAATAAACAAATCGTTCGCTAAAACACGAGTCAAATAGTAAATAGACAATTTAAATCATAATGGAGAGAGTACTTTTTAGCAAGAGTAGAGAAATATAAGGTTAAAATTGTTAATAAAATAATTTTTTTCAGAACAAACTTAAAAGATATTTATTTAATCAGTTAAATGAGTTAAAAAGAAGCATGAGGACGGTGAGTACTGAGACGTAATATGGTTGAGCAATATAAGAGATGGAGTTTAATTTTATTGAATTGAAGACCATAGGGAAGGGAACAGCCAAAGTCTGCAACGCGCAAACTGTGGGGTACTCATATTCCACTCTAAATTACCAAAGTCCCACCACAAAACGTACTAATACTTCCCGTTTCCACAGGTGGACCACCCTTTACCAGTAGCTTTCAATTCCACAAATATAAATAAAAATTGATGGCATCAACATTGTTAATTTACCCATTTATTTGATTTACCGGATGCAATTCTTGTCTGGTCAAAATTTGTCGAGGCATGTGGAAACGTTGAAGACATGTAATGTAAACCTGATTTTTAGACTCAGTTTTGAATATTGCATCTGGTAGAATACAAAACTAAATATTATCTGTTACTGCATAAATGCATATAAACATGCAAATACGTGTTTATAAGTAATGAATACCACATATTGAACATTGCATACCTCATGCGATATAACATCATAAAAAAAAAAAAAAAAAACTTAGTCATATTGATTGTCTTGATAAATTGGCCAAATCGCACCAAACTATCCAACTTCGGACTTAAATTAAAGAGGTGGGTGCCATTTACATAGTAAAACATGGATAATTTTTAGCAATCAGGTAATCTTTCGACATAACACGTTGCGAAAATTAAAGAGAAACAGTACGTTGTTATCTCTAATGTATTTTTTTAGTTCAAATACCTTTTAATTTTTCTAGCTCGAACAAAGAAACCCTCCTGGTAAATTTGAAGAAACACGCGTTATCTTTCTCCCAGTAAAGAAGGGATTGCCCGTAAATTCCAAAAGAGAATGGGACCGACGTTCAAGAATCATATCCTGAATTGCAAGAGTGAATTCATTGGTAAAACGATAACGTCTGTGATTTCTTTTTTTGAGGACTTCCATGTTTGAATTAGAAAAGTTAAAAGTGTTTATTCGAACCCAAAAAAGGCAACATGAACTGATGAAAGGATAGCAAATGTGAAACAAGGGATAATAAAACAAAGCGCAATGATGGTTTTCTATCATCCATCTTTTCGTAATCAAAACATAGGTGGGCAAAATGGGAGAGTAATCACGCTGCCTGCTGAAGTTGGCAACTTTAATCTAAAATCTAAAACATACCAAAATCAACAATCTGAGCAACCGCGTGCATCCAATTCCTGCATAGACAATGGCAATTATGCGAGCACAACGTACGACTCACGAACCATAATATGTGGGTTGACCTGGAAGAGAAGTCCCGCCAGGAAGCACAGTTGGCTGAGTACCACTCACCTGAGTTGACCCAGGGTTGGTTTGAGAACTGGGTGAGCCAAAAGGAGGCATAGCTGCGCCTATATAAGGAGGAGTTGGCGAAGCAGAAGCGTAGGATTGACCGGTAAATGTGGCTGGGTCCCACGAGGATACTGGAGCTGATGGAGCTTGAGTGGGTGGTACGGTACCAGGAGGATAGGGAGTTTGCTGCATTGGATGTTGTACAGAGATAGTGTAGTCTCTGCTTTTGTCACTGTAAGCCTACAGAATACATGCATAACTTAAAAGAAGAGCCATCATCTGAAAGGTTAAAGAAGTAACAACTCCCTTGTTGTATAATCAACAAAGTTGATTTGGTTGCAACAAGTTCTTCATTTTTCCTCTCATAATTGACCTCACAAATGTTTTAACTAGAAAGCACATTTTTATACCTTATTATTGAGATCAGTATGACGAGAGTATGATAGATGAAGCTTACAATAGCCTCCATCATATATGCAATGACCCTCTAAAGCATCTTTCGCAACAGTTGCAGTTGTGATGGCTGCACCAAAAAACAATTAATGGATAAGTTTGTGCATCTACAATTCAATAATAACACAGCAACAATTAAATACAGCAAAAACTCAACAATTTGATAAACTAGTATAGGCTGCAAAAGATTCCTTTTACTGAAAGAAGAATTCTCTGAAAGAGAGATTGCACAAGACACCACTCTGAATCCACAAACAGCTTACCCGTTGACAGAGCTTAAGCAATTGTCTAGCAAACAAATGCCTGAATAGCATGGTTAACTTTCATTTAAAGTTCCCCAAAAATCAGGGAAAGACATCAGCTGAGCTTAAAACGATAAAGCCCAAGAAACTAAGAAGTACTCCCTCCGTCCAAATGAAGGTACACCTTTCTATAAAACAATAATTCTCACTTATGCCCCTCATTTAATTGTTGCTTTAACTAATTATATCAAGTCTAACTTGATTTAGGTTTGTATAAGGGCATTATAGAAATTTCAAGTAATTGCAAACTTTGACATTTGAAACATGACTCACTTTTTGGGACAAAAAAAAGTTTAAACGCTCTTTTTTTCTGGGATGGAGGGAGTAGTGAGTCCATGTTGAAAAAATAAAATTATATTCATTATTCACAGAAGAAAACTAAAACCACAATAAAAGAGGAACGCATCAACTAGTCCTACATAAAGCAAAAAGTAGTCCATATTGTACTCAATCTCCCATCGACTGGAACTTGAGGGCAAGCACAGTTTTACAAGTAACTTACCAGGATATTGGATTAGTGCCTGAGTTCCCCCATTCTTCTCAAATATCGCAATCTTTTGGACATTTCCAAAAGCAGAAAATACCTGATGAAAAGAAATATTGCATGAATGCAAATCTCCCAGAATACACAATTGCACATGAACGGAAATATAAGAACACTTTATTACCATGTGAAGAACATCCACCGTGACTGCATACTGCATATTCTCAATAGAAGCAAGCAGCACATTACTCTCGAATTCCTTTTTCTTTCCATCAGGACCTACAACAGGCTGGATAAGAGACACTGATAATGTTTTCCCTAAAACCATGGATTAGGAAATAATTCCAGTTCAGAAAAAAGTACCTGAAGGTATCCCTCCATTGCGGTGGGATTAACAGGAAGATGGGGATTTGTATAATCCCTGCAGGATCAAGCAAGGATAAAAGTACTTGTCAGAAGTATAATATATGGTATGAGTCATATATAGAATAAGATGGATTCAAAATGAAATAGTAGGCGTATAGAACAATGTTCATAGCTATCAAGTAAGGTAATCATTTACGAAAATCGCAAAACATAAAATTCAAATTAGGTTACAATTTAGGTGCTTAAGAAGTGAACTACTTATCAATGCTTCAACAAGTAAAAGCAAAAAAGATACATTACATGCTATATCAAATTATTGAAATAGGGAGATTAACAAGCGATTGAAATGTTCGCAGCGTATATGAGCAAACATTCTCTTACTGCCTAGCCCGCCTGATGGAACCCCTGTTGAGCCGTCGAGGCGTTTTGGCAACACATACGAGCGTCGCAGGAGAAGAGAGCCGAAGGATTGAAGGACCCTTATTTGTTTCTTTATTTCAGTTCTTTCCATATTTGTTTCAGTACTTCAATTCTTTCCGTATTTGTTTTAATTTGGCTTTTTGATCGGCCCAGCCCATGAACTAATTGGCCGGACGTTCAGACTATTAGTAGGGTTCAGATTATTGTTCTTTTGCTTACGTTGAATTCTGATATCAAAAACCTAGCAGCGATTTGCTGTGTTTGCTAGTATATTTCGTGCATTCATTCGAGATTCCTAGCACGCCTCGCAAGAGGTTTCATCAATTGGCATCAGAGCCGGACGTGGGTATCACACTTCCGCAGCCATGGTGACTAACAAGGAGAGAATTCGGTGAACGAATTGACTCAGGCGATGCGCGATTTGACGCGACACCGCGGGGAAAGATCAGACGGCAGCAGGCATCAGGAAAGACGCACTGCTGGGGACAGAAACTCGGGGTCGAGGCGTTTTCAACGCCGAGACGACGACGGCGTGCGATTCGCAGATGCACGCAGGGAAGAAATCAGGAGCGCGGATCGGCACACGCGCGAGGGACGAACTGGATACGACAATCCGGGTAGGCGAATTCACAACAGAAATCACAATCGATCACCTCCAGCAAGAGAAGAAAGGGGGAACCCTTTCGGTCGGGACAACTTGTTCAACAATTCAGGTCCGTTTCATCGTGATGGGTCAGAAACTGATGCCGAGGAAAAGGAGAACGAATCGGATAATGAGGCTGAGGAAACAGAGGTCGAGTCAGTGTTTAGCCGACGGACAGAGGCAGTCCGCGATCATCGGCCAAAAGGGCCACGTATCGATTTCCCTAAATTCACCGGGGAGGACGCGATCAACTGGGCAGATCGAGCAGAGCAATATTTTGAATGGCACGGCACGCGGATGAAAGAGTGTGTACGTATTGCCTCGTTCTATCTGGAAGGGGAAGCACGACAGTGGTGGCGTTGGTTCGAACAAATTAATGGGGGACACGAACCGGATTGGTATGAATTTAAGAAGGGATTACTGAGCCGATTTGGAACGACCCAAAGATTTTAAGAGCATAAATGAAGCAATGAGTCGCATCAAGCAAATTGGCCAATTCCGCGACTACTTGAGAGAATTCGAAAAGGCGATGAGTAGAGTGCCACACTGGCCACCGAGTGCACTACTCGGAACCTTCATGGCCGGGCTGAAGCCCGAGTTGGCTACCGAAGTGAAGATGTGGAAGCCCCAGAATTTACCAGACGCGATCGAACTCGCTACGAGGAAGGAGGAACAGCTTAGAACGTCTCGGGGCAACCTGGGATTCAATCGACCAAACCAAAACTTTGTTAGAACTGGCTTCGGAAGGGGAACCTCGTCCGCGGGACCTGCTGTACCCGCAGGTACACGAGAAAATAGTGGGGGACAACGTCCCAATTCATCAACACCCGCTTTCGGACGGGGAAGGATACATCTATCCAACGAAGAGATTAGTAGGCGGAGACAGCTCGGGCAATGTTTCACCTGCAACGAAAAATACTCCTGGAATCACGTGTGCCCGAACGCGAAGACGTTGAGTCTTATAGTCAACGATGTTGTGATAGAAAATGACCCCTGACCATATCTGACGAGGGCCGGACTATGGGGAGCAGGGGGAGAATGACAAGACCCCAGAAGGTGATCCGCCCATGTCGTTGACATCATTGAACGGACAAACGAGACCCCGTGCTCTGAAGTTCGAAGGCACAATAGGAAGACAACCCGTAATCATATTGGTGGATAGTGGAGCGACCCACAATTTCATATCCTCGGACCTAGCCACGCGACTTGCTGGCGCGCCAGAGGCGAGAGGACGCCACAATTCGAAATAACGATTCGGCAATGGGCAAAAGATACCATGTAACACGTGGTTTGAGAGAATACCGGTGAGTGTGCAAGGAATCCCAGATTCGACAACATTCTACTCCCTACCAATGCCCCACCCGGATGTCATTTTTGAATGCCCTGCTCGAAGCAATCAGCCCCATGTACTTTGGACGCCAATGAGTTATCATGTCAATTTGTGTTGGATGGGGCGCGATTTTATTGAAGGGATTGGGTACTTAACTCCGGAGCAAGTGGAGCAAGTGGGCGAGAATAATGGCGCGGGAGAGAGGGAGCGGGGCGAATTATTCCTGCTGACAGCAGCGGGATTAACTCAGGCAGCAGATCAACCGGAGGAAGAAATACTGAGCCCGACATCGAGACCTTATTAGAAGAATTCAAGCCGGTGGTGGTATGTAGGGGAACATTACCGCCACGACGCGAGTTTGATCATCGAATTCGATTGACCGATGAAACTAAACCAGTTAACGTGGCACCTTACCGATATGCTCACTTCCAAAAGGAAGAAATTGAGAAACAAGTAGCAGAGATGATGGAAACCGGCTTGATTCGCTATAGCACCAGCCCATTTTCATCTCCAGTTCTCCTAGTTAAGAAGAAGGACGAGACTTGGCATTTTTGCACGGACTACCGGGCACTCAACAAGGCCACAGTTAAGGACAGATTTCCCATCCCCACGGTGGATGATATGTTAGATGAGTTGCACGGGGCGTTGTATTTCTCTAAATTGGATTTGCGAGCGGGGTATCATCAAATACGTATGCATCCCGATGACATCTACAAAACAGCCTTTCGGACACACAATGGGCACTATGAGTATGTAATTATGCCATTCGGACTGTGCAACGCGCCCTCAACTTTCCAGGCAATTATGAACCACATCTTTCGACCTCATCTCCGAAGGTTCGTTTTGGTTTTCTTCGATGATATTTTAGTTTACAGCAAGTCTTGGGATAGTCACTTGGAGCATTTACGGGCTGTAATGTCAATTTTATGTGCAAATCAGTTTATTATAAAACCTGCCAAATGTTTCTTTGGGGTTCGAGAAGTGGAGTATTTGGGACATTTCATATCATTTGAGGGAGTTCGGGTTGACCCGAAAAAAATTGAATTTGTCAGGGATTGGCCCACACCCCGAAACGTGACCGAATTGAGAGGATTTTTGGGATTGGCGGGATATTATCGTAAATTTTGTGCACGGTTTGGTGAGAAGGCACGTCCGCTACACAACTTAACCAAGAAGAATAAGTTCGCTTGGTCCCCAGAAGCACAACAGGCTTTCGATACGTTGAAGGAAGCTCTGAGCACGACTCAAAGTGCTCTTTCCTCCCAAATTTTGATGAGGATTTTACTATAGAAACAGATGCCTCGGGGTACGGCATTGGGGCGGTGTTGTCGCAACGGAATCGACCCATTGCATTTATGAGCAAGGGCATATCCGGAGCCAAGAAATCCTGGTCCGTGTACGAGAAAGAGATGCTCGCGATACTTGAGGCTATTAGGGGCTGGCGAACATATTTGGTAGGCGTAAGTTCACTATCATCATCGACCAAAAGAACCTCCATTATCCGCTCGAACAGCGAATAACAACAACCGAGCAACAAAAGTGGATCGCCAAGCTTGTAGGGTTCGATTATGAAATTTGCTATCGTCGCAGGAAAGATAGCATGGCAGACGCTTTTGTCGAGGCGACAATTGGATAATTCAAAAGGTTCGCTTATGGTTATTTCTTGGCGCCGGTAGGGGAATGCAGGGACGAGATTGCCCGCGACAACGGTCCGATGCCAACTCTTGGACCCTTATTCAAACAGACACTCGAGGGGTACGGACAATGGCGAATTACAATCGGAACAAGGTTGCCTTGCAAAGAATGGAGTGGTTTGGATCCCGTAGTCCGTCTGAGCTAAGCTTTTGGCGAGTTTCACAATTCCGTCAGAAGGCCATTGGCGTGTTGCGAACTCTTAGCCAGATTTCAGCGGTGTTTTATTGGCGGGATTGAAGAAAGAGCGTGATGGAGTTTGTCCGTGACTTGTGATGTTTGCCAACTTAATAAGGCTGATTGTCGTTCCGACGGCGCATTGGCGTACTCTTTAGATGCAGGCCGTTTGGGTCGATGTGTCCATGGATTTTATCCGCGGGTTTGCGGCGTTCGAGAGGAAGGACACTATTATGGTTGTGGTGGATAGATTGTGAAATATGCTTTCATTTTGTTCGCTTTAGCCATCCATTCTCGGCTAGGGGCGTGGCGGATCGTTCATCCGTAATATTGTTCGTTTGCATGGCATTCCAAAGTCGATTGTTTCGGATAGGACCGGGTTTTTATAAGTGCATTCGGCGTGATTTGTTCAAGTTACACGGAACCCGATTGAAGATGAGTTCCGCTTTATCATCCCCAAAACGGATGGCGACGGAGGTGGTCAGCCGTTGTGTGGAACAATACTTGAGGTGCTTGGCTGCGAAACCCAAGGATTGGGAACACTACTTGGCATGGGCGAATATTGGTACAACACTACGTACCAAAAGAGTATCGCGATGACCCCGTTTGATTTGTTCACGGACGGCGCAAGCCGCCCATTCCGCTTCCATGAAATCGGTTCGACTTGATCCACGAGGTGGACGCAACTTTCGAACAGGATGCTCTTCTCCGTGAACTACGTTGGAACTTTGGAAGGCGCTCAAAACCGCGTAAACGAGAAGCGGATACCAAAGCGGAGACTGAGGAATTTGCCATTGATGATTGGGTTTACCTCGAGTTACAACCATATCGCCAACACTTCGTTGTTTGGCGGATCAATCGAAGCTTACCCGGCAAATTTTACGGCCTTTTCGGAGTGGTGGAAGCGGATTAGCGGCGTGCGTATCGTTTGGAGTTACCGAGTCCAAGATACACCGGTGTTCCATGTTTCTTTGCCGGCGTCGAGTGGGGTCGATGCTATTACACACCCGACTTTACCGCCCGTACTCGTAGGGCGTTCGGTCGACCGTCGGGTATATTGGGATATCGATGGTCGAAATGTGGTCGAGGCCGTGTTCGGGAGGCGTTAGTGCGATGGCATTCTCGCCGGCGAAGAAGATGCCCGTGGGGAGGATGTCGCCCGAACTCCGGCGTTTTTCATCACTTAACCTTGAGGACAAGGTTGATTCCGAAGGAACATGATGATGGAACCCCTGTTGAGCCGTCGAGGCGTTTTGGCAACTTTCTGTCCGTCGCAGGAGAAGAGAGCCGAAGGATTGAAGGACCCTTATTTGTTTTTCTTTATTTGAGTTCTTTCCATATTTGTTTCAAATACTTCAATTCTTTTCCGTATTTGTTTTAATTTGGCTTTTTGATCGGCCCAGCCCATGAACTAATTGGCGGACGTTCGGATTTATTAGTAGGGTTGATTATTGTTCTTTTGCTTACGTTGAATTCGATATCAAAAACCTAGCGGCGATTTCTTTGTGTTTGCTAGTATATTTCATGCATTCATTCGAGATTCCTAGTACGCCAAGAAGAGGTTTCATCACCGCCACACCATGACCAAAAAGGAATTTCTTTTCAAAGGTTACTATGAGACTGACATTAGAATGTGACAATGAAGAAATCAACCTACTTAGAAATCGCAATATAGATTTCTCAATCTCATAGAAAACCCGAGGCATAAAAAGAAATGAGTTTTGCTTTGGCTTGAAGTGGGACCCCGCTAGTGGGACGATGGGTTCTAGTCCCCCAGATTAGTTGGTCTTTGGGTAGGATCACCGAAGTTATCAAAAAATATAAAGAAATGAGTTTTTTTCGAAAGTGACAACAAGAGATTGAAATGATCATGGAGCGAATAGTAACCAAACTATAAAATTATTCAAAAAAGCTCTTTGAAGAGTCCAAGATTGAAGGCAATAGTAACTCCTAAAGCATATCCATCTTTCGGTAAAAGTGAGCTTATAAGACACAATGCATTTATGTCCCCGGATCTAAGAAGGCAAGGTTGTGTAAGTCTCCATTATGGAACTCGGAAGAAAAATCGAGAGAGAAAAAAAAAAAGGATGGAGAATATTGCTAAAAAGCATGAAATACACATACATGTAATAAACCCTAAATGAAAAAAAGAATCAATCGAGAGATATCATATTTTGCCAAAAAGTTCTATTAGAAGGAAGAACTAATGAAAGTATTCAACAATGAGGATGATAAAGCAAAATATAAGAATCATCAAGAAGTGAATTGACAAGTATTACGCCGATGGGATTGAAACTTAATATTCAAATCCGTATGAGCAGAGTATGATATGCGTAAATAACTCTCGTTTACATGACTGGGAAGAAGGTATCTGAAATTTAAACAGTAAAAGATCAAATTCTTCATGAAAACTCTGCTTAATGAAATAAAATGAAAACTCTGTTTTAGATAGACCTAAAAGGACATGCCTCGGTATACTTCTACCATCCAATGAATCTCTCGCTGTAGATGCAGTCTGAACATCACCATACTGAATTAAAGCCTGTCAAGATTCAACAGCATCAGCAAATGTAAGCAATAAATTTGCAGAAAAGTTTCAAAAAGTTTCATCATAAGTTGACCTGAAATTCAGCAGCCTTTTCAAATGTAGCAATCTTGTAGACAAAACCAAATGCTGAGAATACCTGAGACACATAACTCCAATCTCAGCATACCACACAGCAATTGAATCAATAACAGACAATGATGAAGCAATTACGAGCTATTTCTAATCAAATGGTGCAAGGAAAATAGCGACAAATAGGATATAAGTGCAGAAAAACACCTGTACAACTGCGAGAAGATAGACCTTATAAAGCAGTCACATGACAATATATCCAGAATGTCTCCAACAAAATACTCTAAAAGGGATCATCTGTGATTTAATTTTGTCTCGTTAAAATTAAAAACATATAGAGAAACACTACTTTCAGGAAAGTAAAACTAGCATCAGAATTTAACTTTTTCACGCATAGACTATGAGAAGAGTTAATTAGTCGACTTAAGGTTTAAGAATCACAAACATGGAAGTATGGAACACCAAAATTTCTCGATAATGGACCACAAACATGCATCGGGACCGTAGATTTAGAAACTGCGGAGGTTGTAATAGTTTACAAATGACATCAGTAAGAGACGAAACTTTTAATTTGAAGAGCAATTCGGGAAAAATCTGTATCCAAGAACCAAATTAAAGGTTTGACTAGACTTTCTACAGGCCCACTTTGACAGACAGATAAGAAAATATTTTTTGAGATAATAGATTTGTACAACTGAAAAAGGTATTACCAAGTGAATGACATCAATGCTGACATCAGCAGCTTCAACGCCCTCGATAGTCACAAGCAAAACATTTCCTGGGACATCTCCAGGACTTTTGTTGTTGACTATTTCATGCCTGTTTGAGTATTGTATGTACACAGTTTTGCCGCGAATTTGTGCAGGCTCTGAAGATGAAGCATAGTAGGAAACCATATTGATTGCCTGGTTAAGATCGACCTGCATAAAAGGGTCACAATTATCATTAAATATTAAAATTCCAGGTGATACCCTCAAAGTGCATAGGATGGAACAGTTGTTGTTAAACAACCAAAACAGGGAGTGAAGGACTTCACGCTCTCTTTTTATTGATTTTTGTGAATACAATTGATTTGACTTCTTTGTAACAACAGTGTTATAAAGAATCACTTTATGGAAGTTGCTGTTAAAGTTTATGGAATCACTCAGAAATGCACCTCAGATATGCATCTAAATATCACTACAAAGCACCAAAAACAAGTAGGAGTTATTTTTCTATGAATCATTAAAAGTCGGAACCGTAATATAGAGTACTACCAAAGTGTGATCATTCACAAATGCTCGTGTCTCTCTTCACGTACATTTATTGATGCGGGAAATTTTCCAAAGCTTGTCTCAACACACATTGATTCAGGTAACTTTATTAATTATTTTATTAAACTTGTACATTCATTTTTCCTACACTTAAGGCGCCTAGAGTATTTTCCAGGCCATAAAATTTCTTTGCTCAACAGTCTTATTATAAGTCTGATTTTATATCATCATGAATGAACTAAATAAAAGAGTAAATAAAACCCGAATTTCTCCGTGGAGAATACGTTTGAGAATAAATACGACATGTGCATAAGACATATCAACTCATTTTCATAATCATGGACAAATGATGATATGGGATAAAAGTAAAACAAAAACTCAATTAGGAAAATTGCATACGAATTCAACAAAAGCTTGGTTGCGATTAGCCCCGACGTTGCACTTGGTGTTAACGATCTTGCCGAATGGTTTGCACAGCTCAATTAGTTCCTCTTCGATGCACTCCCATGGAAGATTCCGGAGGTGGAGGACCTTCGAAGGCGTCTGCGTGTACCGGAATTGCTGCTGTCCCGACGTCGACATCGTCGTAAACTCCCGTCCGGTTAGGGTTTATTGAGATTAAAGGGTTTCGATGAAGTGGGGATTATCGAATTGCAGGTTTTGGTGCTTTTTTATCCTTTTCCTTTTCTCTTTTCAAATATATGTTTTTGTTTAAAAATTAAATGTTCTATGTATTTTATTTTATTTTGAAAACTAATTAAATGCTCTATGTATTTATTTTTTAAGAAATTAAATGCTTTTTGATTTTTTAAAGAAATTAAAAGGATGGGAGTTTTATTACTTAAAATGTAGTTTAATATCAATTTAGAGTGACTCTCCTGTGCACCATTTGCACAAGATGCAATTGGTGCACTTGAATTCAATATCAATTTAGATGAAGCATCTACACCCTAAACACTAAATAATGAACCATAAATCATGACTTATTTGGGCAGGTGAACCATGAACCACTCGGGCCGAGTGAACCATAAACTACTCCGACGGGGTTTGGATCCGGGTCAAGGAAAAAAAAAAAACTAAAACTGAAATTAAAGTTAAAAGCAAACTGAAATTGAAAAAAAAAAACTAAAACTGAAAAAATTTAGAAAAATAGCTCATAAAATTAAATTGCACCAAATTAATTTAGTGCAAATGGTGCACAGGAGAATTTGTCATCAATTTAAGGTCTAAAATATTTTTCCTATCAAGGTCGGAAAGATTATAAATTATCAATCTAGAACTCGAAAGATAAAAATTATCGATTTAGGACTCACACATTTTAAGATCATATTTGACATCTTACAATTCCTAATCCCAGGAGCTTGACTATTATCCATATCAAAAACAACTTTTTTAACCTCTATTTCTGTAACTGAACAACCATTTTTCCATACTGTTACCACCTTACAATGATTCATCAATCATTCATTAGTGACGTGGAGATAATGTGGAGGATAAAGAGTGGATAGATGAGGGAATTTTTATTGATAAATTGTGGATGCTCTAATCTGAAGGCCAACCACGACCCAGCAAAACAAATTCTCATTATACATATTTTTCTTTAAACAAAGACTTTCACTAAAAACATTGAAAAACATGTAACCGCTCAGATTGACAAATAAAATTTGGCAGGGTGAAAAACTATTTTTGCAGAAAAGTGAGTAAAAACGAGGTGATAGTGACTAGTGAGACCTATAAAAAGTGTATGGATGAATGAATGAATGATTGATGAATCATTGTGAGAATATGTTTAAACAATTAAGTATTTGAAAATTAGTGATGTGGAGGAGAGAGAGTGAATGAATGACATCCATGGTGGATACCCTAATATGAAGGTCAACCACGAAGTCGGATGGACAACCCAGCAAAATAGATTCTCATAATATATATTTTCTTCAAACAAAGACTTTCATTAAAACAATTGAAAAATATGTAACCGCTCAGATTGACAAATATAATTTGGCAGGGGTGAACCACCAAATTTCGAAAATATAATGTTATAATTAGCAAAAGGTAGAACAACAAAATTACAAGTTTCGGGGTATTCAAAAGACACCATACAATCTATTTTTTGCTTAAAAATAATGACACATTGAAGGATAAGGACATAAATTGAAGAGCACATCGTGTCTCCTCTAAATTTAAAAAATAACGGAAGTTGCATCCTTTCGAAGATTGAGTCGAGAATGAGGTTTAAAGCTTCTAGAAGTTCGAGAAACTTTGATAATTCTATACACATGATATAATTGATTACTTTTTGCAAACTCATGTTAGAAGTCATCATTCTCTTATTAAATATATTAACTCCCATTGCACATCTTTTAAATTCAAATATCTTGTTCCTTAAAAAAAAATTGGAACCTTCACTGGGGAAAATGACACTGGACTTTGACAAAGCCTTCGACAGTTGTTCAAGACAACAATTAGCGTTGTGATGAACTCTTAAACTCTTAGGAAGTCAAACGATATTGTAACTAAAAATATTTGATCAAAGTTTTCACCATTCAAAATACTTAAGAGTATTTATATGCCACCGGATGTTGTTGTAAAAAAAAACTAAAAACTTGATCGAGTTTTTATCACGTGCTGAGATAATTGACTTTAACCAAATATAGAAATGAGTTGCTCATCAACAACGAACTCAAATTAACCAGTGACTCTCCAAATATTTGAAACCAAAGGCTAATGAAATAATAGATGCGAAATATATGAGAATGAGGCAAAACATAAATGACACAAATGGTTCATCTATACTCCTCGACGATGCATATTTACACAAGTTGGTAGATTATTACTATAACTTCACCACATATAATAGTTTTTTCCTGATATGCGAAGATTCATAATTCGAATAAGTCACGTTTGTAAAAAACTCAAAGGATGGAATGTGTAAATAAAGTGAGATGCAAATTTAACTAACAAATTGTTATTATTTGCGGGTTGCTAGAATAAAATTTTTTACATCGAAGAGCTTTACAATAGAAGAGATAGAATTAATGATGCCTCGTTAGGATTGAAGACTTCCAAGATAAAATCAACGCAAATATCTTGATGAATCAACCCTGAGATTGTTGCGTTCGGAGGAAACACAATGCATGAGGACCCAACTTGCAAAAATATTTACAACCCACTTTTAATTCAATAATAATTCAATTATAAATTAAAAATTAATTTTGTTAATTTTTAAAAAAAATTGTTCGATTTGTTAGATTTTTCTTGATACGATTCTATTCATTTGCACATCCCTGAGCACGAATTTATTTTTAAATGATAAATAATACACTTTTTATGTTTTCATACTCACTAAAGATAAAATCACGCTGTAGACGTGGATACAATCTATCATTTCTTTTAGAACCAAAAAATTATACTAGTAATTTATTATTTGATTATTGTAGTAAATACAATTATTGCTAGAAAGAGTCGGTGTCAAACCGTCGAAAGTCCTAACCCTAGATATTCATATTATAATATCAGAATTGCTTTTCACTACAAACTAGCCTCGGCTTCACTTATCTTCAAATCTCTCTGTTTAGCTCTCGCAATTTCAACGCTCAACAATTTCACCTGTTGTAAGGTAGACTCTTTAATCCCTTTTATCGAATTAGCGAATTCGATTTTCTATCGATTATCAGTTTGAGATTTTTTTTATATGTTCACGAATTTTTTAATCATTTTTTGATTCCTAGATCTACCTTTTTACTGGCGAGAGTTTGTGTTCTGCGCCATTTTTTCCTGTGAGATATATTGGTGGATTTGATAACTGGTACTTTAGGCTCGAAATCTTGGAAGTTCTTTTCTGTACTTCTCCCCTTTCTTTATTTAATATTCCGTCCATGTATGTATGTTTGGGTGTGGGTGTTGTTTGTTTCACGAGTGAATTAACCGATGTTAAATTTACAATTGTGTTGTTTGGTAACTTGTGATGATTATTCGGAACCTCTAAACTTTGTTCATACCACATGTACTTAATGTTCATGATTTGGCTGTGTTGATTGTTTTTCTGATTCGTTCACTCAGTTGGAAATGTACTCGTTATTTTATGAACGTGATTCCTTTGTTAGTGTTACATTGACCAATTTCCCATCTCAAGTATCAGAATAATGATTAACTGTGTATTTTTTTTTGGGCTGTTTCTTTTTGTGTATGAATAAACTGTATGGATATTGAACCACAATTATGTTTCCTGAATGTTAATATTACAGTACCCAATCTATTGAAGATTGATTTTTTCAGTAATTATTGGATTGCTACACACCTAATTCTACATGCTGTTGTTTTTGTTGTTTCAGAATATGGCTGGTCACCAGAGTAACTATGGGAAACGATCTCATTCTCAGTCTGACTACTCTGAAAGTGGGGGGAATAAAAGAAGAAATTCTGGAAGTGATAGAGACCAATTTTCTATTGGTTCGGATGATACTGTGTACCGCTACTTGTGCCCTGGAAAGAAGATTGGAAGTATTATTGGAAGGGGAGGGGATATTGTCAAGCAACTGAGAGTAGACACTAAATCAAAGATCAGAATTGGTGAGTCCGTTCCAGGATGTGAAGAACGTGTTGTCACTATTTACAGTACCAGTGAAGAAACCAATGATTTTGATGGGTCAGATGGTCGTGTATGTCCTGCTATCGATGCTCTCTTTAAGGTGCACGATAGAGTTGTCGCTGAGGAAGCTATGATTGAGGACTCGGAAGAAGCCCCACAAGTTACTGTTCGACTTCTAGTACCGTCTGATCAGATTGGGTGCATTATTGGAAAGGGTGGGCAAATAGTTCAAAACATCCGTAGTGAAACTGGTGCACAGGTTCGCATTGTAAAGGATGACCATTTGCCAGCATGTGCATTGAGGTCAGATGAACTTGTACAGGTATGTTGGCTGCCTTTCTTCACTTACATTGTGTCATCAGTGTCGGTAGAAATATCGGACACCTTAAATTTGTGGAAAAAATATCGATGGATGTATCAATATCGAATATCGATATCCATAAATAAAAAATAATGAAAGTTCAATACATAAATTTAACAAAAAAAATTTGAACAACTTTTACATTTGTGATATACATATAAAATATAATGTACTGTTATCTCATATGCTATTTATCGACGATGATATACCAGGATTTTACTTCCTTGGTCATTATAAAATCAGTCATCTTAGTCTTTGGTTCACAGTTCACTTAATTATAACTTTTATGTGGCAAAATTTCTTGTTAAACCCATTCTTTCCATCTATCCTTGCACCTTTCTCTATTGTTATTACTTCAACTTGTATTAGAGATATCTTATGCTTAAACTTGGAACATGTGCTATTTGTTACGGTTCTTGATTAAATATTTTTGGGATCATACCCTTGATATACTGTGTATTCTGGCGACCAAGTGTCTGAATGGTATGACTCACTTCTTCAGATATCAGGGGATGCTCCAGTGGTGCATAAAGCTCTCTATCAGGTTGCATCTCGACTCCATGATAATCCGTCCCGAACTCAGCATCTGCTCTCTTCTTCAGCTTCTCTCTACCCTTCTGGTAATTCAGTTTTGGGGGCCAGTGCTGGTGCTCCGATCATGGGATTAGCCCAACTCGTGGGCCCCTATGGAGGATATAAGGGTGAGAGTGGAGACTGGCCTCGGTCTATTTATTCAGCCCCAAGGAATGAATCTTCTTCAAAAGAATTTTCCCTCCGTTTGGTCTGCCCAACTGCTAATATTGGAGGTGCCATCGGCAAGGGTGGTACGATAATTAATCAAATTAGGCAAGATTCTCAGGCAGGTATTAAAGTTGATAGCTCAGCTTCTGAGGGAGAAGATTGTGTGATATCCATCATTTCAAAAGAGGTATTATATTGTGTGAAATGCTAGGTTAATTTTTTCATGTGATGCTCTATTTCTTTAATTAATTTGAGTTTCATTGTATATGGTATCAGGTTTTTGAAGATACATTTTCTCCAGCAATCGATGCAGCTCTGCGCTTGCAGCCCAGGTGCAGTGAAAAAAGTTGATAGAGATTCTGGTCTTGTTTCATTTACCACAAGATTGCTTGTTCCGACTTCTCGAATTGGATGTCTTCTTGGAAAAGGAGGGTCCATAATATCAGAGATGAGGAAAGTCACCAAGGCCAACATTCGCATACTGTCAAAAGAAAATCTTCCTAAAGTTGCCTCTGAAGACGATGAGATGGTTCAGGTAAAAAGATGGATGCAGTTTTAGTTTTCTGTTAAAGTGATACTGTGAGAATGTTTGTATTGCACAGTAATCTTTTGCAAAATCCCCGTTGCCTGTCTTGTAGCTGTGTCTTCTTTGGTGTGTGATAACTATTTTAATTCTACAATGGTGTGTTTGTTTACACTTTACAGTTTCCAAAACCAGATTTCGATTTCAAATTCAAATCCTCGTTTGTCAAACCTGATTTTGATGTAGGATTTCAAACACAGTTTCCAATATACAATCAAAAGCATCTATCACCCACTTTTTAATTATTATTATCTACCCAACTCAACACCTCCTCTCCTCCTTTTCCATATACTTTACAACACACATCAATCATTATTCATTACAGAATCACTCAATATTTTCTTCATTACTTTTTACAATATAATAATTCAATTATCACATTATGACCAAAATACTACTCTTATCAAATCCTAAAAATCTACACTCCCAAACATATACAAATCCGAATACTAGATTTCAAATCTACAACTTTACAACACACATCAATCATTATTCATTACAGAATCACTCAATATTTTCTTCATTACTTTTTACAATATAATAATTCAATTATCACATTATGACCAAAATACTACACTTATCAAATCCTAAAAATCTACACTCCCAAACATATACAAATCCGAATACTAGATTTCAAATCTAATGGAATCCCTAAAAAAGCACACCCTAAGAGTTTCGGGTGGAATCTAGAAGATTTTTTTTATTTTTTTTATTTTGAATTCTCATCTACTTAGCATCCTTAGTTTCACAGCGACTTGCCTGTTTTTATAAAATTTAAAATAAAGTCATACTTGACCTGCAAGGAAGGGGAAAATCGATCCATTCAGATGAGAAAAGTTATATTTGTATGTTGATTTAAGCTATGTTTTATTTATCAGATATCCGGGGACCTTGATATTGCTAAGGATGCTCTTATACAAGTAACTTCGCGCTTGAGGGCAAATCTGTTTGAAAAGGAGGGTGCTGTGTCTGCATTCCTGCCTGTCCTCCCTTATCTTCCAATGTCAACAGATGGTTCAGAGAGCTTGAAATATGAAAGTAGAGATGCAAAGAGTCGTAGTCGTGGAGGTTATTACTCTGGTGGCTATGGTGGCTCTGCTGATCTACCACCTGTGGATGCCTATGGTGGTCTTCAGGTAAAACCTATCGTATTTCAATTTTTTTGCAAACTAAAGATAACGTCTGAAGTGGTCGATTAATTTTCTTTTTCTTTGGTATAATCAAATTTATTTTATGTCTACAGAGTGGTAGTGCCAGCTCTCCATACGGTGCATATGGGAGCTATTCATCTGGCCGTTCTGGTGGTTCTGGGTAAGATCTCTTATAATGCATTCTTTCACGCGACCAGTATAATGTCAAATTGTGATGCTTTGAGATCAATCTTAATGCCAGAGTAGTTTTTGGCAGCAAGTTTAATTTTTTCTCATGAAGTTCTAGAGGATTGTGGTATATTTGACCTCTAGACATGTGCTTTAACTTTAGACACTCGATTCTTTTTGTGTGGGCTTCCAATATTTCCTAGTAGTATGCTGAACAGGGGTTTCTTAACCTCACTGGTGAAACTGACCTTTCCTGTACATCTTACACTTTTCAAGTACCTAAGACTTGGGCATTATAAATACTCAAATCAATCCCTGATGGTAAGCTTCCTTTACCAGGTTATCTGAGCGTAATCCTGGGTCCCGTGGGAGAAACTATGACTACTAGTGGAAATTATGAAATACAGGTAGTTCATGATATCTTATTATACTCATGTCTTCTTCATTTCGGTCCATAGTTTCCAACAAGTACGTTGCTGCTATCTCTAAGTGCCAGAAGTTTTGACACTTTGATGCAATTACCATACCTATGTCCCGTGATGACTGATGCTATCTTTTACCTCTGTTTACTTTCCCTTCCCAACATAACAGCTGAGATATCTGAAGACCGCCCTGAAGTCAGCCTCCTGCCTAACCCTGAAGACCAAGATGATACAATACAGCTTCAGAAAATCCGATGGCCCACCTTTGATGCTTTCCTTTAGGGGGACCAGTATCTGAAGGTTTTACCCATTGAAATTGCCATCCTGATACCATACACCACCAAGCTTAATATGTAGTGCTCCCAAGAACCTGCTGCCTTTGTCCATTCTACTTCTCCAAATGATGTACCAGATTGATTTCATAATTTAGACTCAGCTGTATTTTATTTTCCCTTTTCTTTTGTATGGAGCCTATGTATGTTACAGAGGTTTGTTGCAATTTTACCTTCGAACCCTGGCAGATACTTTGAAATGTTTTTTGGTGATAAAGCTGATCTTTGAACCTTTTTTAAGTTGCTGTTTTTTTTTATTATATTGTGTTGCTCTGATTGAGACTATCTATTAGTTCACATTGATTATAAGATTTAGATTTGTTATTTGTATTTGTGATGACACGTAAACAGCGAATCTTTATGGTAATGTTTGTTTGGTCATTGTTATTCTCAAGATGCTAATACTGGAAGAGGTAATTTATGGCATGGGCTGAGGATTTCAGTAGTATGAAGGAAGCAAACATATTCAGGACCAGGTGTGTTGGAACTCGCCAGCATTTAGTCAATTTTCTGGTTATCTTTTCACTTTGAAGAGTCAATATTAGTACAATAATCGACTGAATTTATGTTTTTTTGTAGGGTTGCTATCTGTGGTGTGCTTGGTTGGTGGCTCTGAAGGTATTTGGAAGTTGTCTTTGGATCTGTTGGTACTTGGTACGTTTATATCATTCTACTTACTATTTTACTTTTGTGGCAATTTATAGCTATAAGTTGATGTAAATCTGACTGCTTCATTATTTTTGTCTGCTTATGTCAATAGGTCGTGGGTGGCTATTATATCAGTTGGTACTTCCTTGATTTTCTCAGCTCTTTCGTCTTGCGCAAGCCAGTTAAAAAAAAATCAAGGTAAGATCAATTATGTCTGCATAATGATGTTGCAAATCCATGATATGATATTATCAACTCTTCTGTGGTTCTATGCATATTTACATGTTTTGATTTTCTTGTTTAGGGCTGGGCATTTTTTGGGGTTTCGGGTAGGATATTACCCAATCGGGTCGGGTATTTTATAAAAAAATTGGATCTTGGGTACTCGATACCCGATGCCTTCAGATCTCAGGTCTTACCAGTGTACCTGAAATATCTGATCGGTTACCTGAAATGTTGGTCTTTCTCTCTCCCCCTTTTCTAAAAAAAAATATACATTAAAATTTAGTTTTCTTCTACTGTTTGAAAAGTAAAGCTGCGTTTTCAGTTCTCAACTCTCGACTCTCGAGTTCCAGAGCTGAATTTCTGCTCTTTTCATCTGAGAGAGAGAGAGAGAGGACTCAAAAAAGGGGTGCAAGCTCATATTTCCTTAGCTTTATATTTTATATATTAAAAATTTGTTGAATGCATTATAGTTTAAAATTTGGGTACCCGAACCCGGCATACCTGACCCGACCCGTCACACAACACAATTCTTATTGTATCTATAAATCCAGCCATTTTACTATGTAAATTTGGCTACTTGCTGGAGTGTACACACTTGCACTATGTATGTGCCTCCAGTTTTGCATGGACGTAGCGTTTAGTCTTTGTGATGGTTACTATTTTAACTCTGTTGTGCTCTGACTCGAGCATAATCACAAAATGGTCCAACTTATGTTATCCTCCATTCTTCCTTTGATTCATGGCTTTGATTAAATAAAACAGGTCTGATCAAAACGACAATTTAGTACCCCTCCGAAACATACTTTTACTTCACTCCTCCATGATAGTTTTGATACCCAACTTTTTGTTACGATCCATACACCTGAATGGGGAGGTATGAAACCAGTCCACAATACCATCATTCACGTGTCTTTTCCCACTCCTCACGGAGTTACCTTGTGGAATGCTAACGGCATAGTTATTAAAGGCGTGCCCGAGGCGCGCCTAAGGCGCACGGCGCTCGGGGCGCTAGCCACCTCGCCTGCCATAGGTCCAGGCGGTTGGGATTTTCTGGGCGCTCGCCTGGGGGCGCCTTTCGGCGCCTTTCGCCGCCTTGACTCGGGCAAAGGCGCGCCTAAGGCGTGCCTTGCTTACATCTAGGGTTTGAAATAAAAATAAACATTTTTTTATTTGTCAAATAACATCAGAATAATAAAAAATACTATCTCTTAAGTCTTAATATTTAAGTGAAACGCATCTAGGGTTTCAAGATTCACTTTTTATCAAGTATAATCGTGCGTTGAAGCATCGGTAATCGGTATGACTCACGTAATCACATTGATCCTATCTCTTTGAGGGATATAGATGAAAGCAATGAGTGGATGGTTGGTCTAATGGAAGATGAAGATGAGTTGGTTCACCAAGGTGAAAATTTGACTTGGGGTATTGCTACAGAAGCAATGGTTAGGTTTACTAAGAAATTATCAAGGTCTTATGTTGTTTTTTCCAGGGATGCAAGGCGCGCACCAAAGGCGCCAGGCGCGCCTAAGGCACTAGGCACTGCTTCGCGCCTTGTGGCGCCTTGCGCCATTAATAACTATGGCTAACGGTATATCTGATTTTGTTATGTGACTGCTCCTTGTATAGAGTTTGTAAGTTGCCTTTTGCATTTCTTTTTTGTGGTAGTTTGTGTGTGTGTCTCTATATTTGAGGTAATTAGCAGATATGTATTCATACTAGCAGATATGTATACATACACAGGTGGTTTCTGCTCTCCTTTTGTATGATTTTTAATTATATTCATCAACATGTTTATAATTATTAATTTTTTTAGTGGAGAATAATTTTATTTAGTTGGAGATAGGTGTAAGGTTCTTGTTACTTTTCCTCACACTTCATGATGCAAGTTATGGTTGTAAATCGTGATACATTGAAAAGAATTGCCAGTTGGACTATTATTGTTATTATTTTTACAACATAAATTCATGTACCTAATTGTTGAATAGTGAGGTTCGTGTTTCTTCAGTAGAATATGATCTTATTTGTGGCATTGCAATGTATTGGGATATTTCACTGGCGATGCAGGGGGTCCTTTGCCAACGTTGGAATATTGTGTAATTATTGTTGTTTCTCTTTGATGTAAAATTTAAATTTTATTCCGACACTTGAAATGGATTACAGAGAGATTTCGGGTTCATAAACATTAGCAGATTTAGTCTCTTCTTATAATGTTTATGAAAATATTTTAAAATCGACATTACGGGTTTTAATTGTAATATTATGTATCAAGTGATGGGAGTATTTGTTTAGAGATAAATTGTTATCGATACGGGTTCTAGTTAAATGAATCATATAATAATGTTGTTAGACCGTGGTTTTTACTCTATTGAATTAGACAAAAAACTTGTATAGACATTGTTTTTAATTCATGACATTTAATCTTATTTAAGGGTATAATGCATGTAAAGTTAAGTGATTTAAAAAAATGTGTTGAAAATGTGTGAAATGAGTTAAATAATTTAAGTTCATAGCATAAACTTGGTTTATGCTAGACTGACTACATCTGGGGGCACTACCAAGTCAGGAGATTCATTATTTTCGTGTGTTTTTCGTACAAGAAGCAAATACAATGAGTTAAAGGTATTTAAATGAAGACATGGGCCGAAGCCCTAATTCTGCGAACTGGCTGCGGAACTCGCTCGACCACGGGCCTTGGTGCTCGATCGACCACGGGCCTTGGTGCTCGGCTCTGGAAATCGAGGTGCTCGATCGAGCAGATGTGCTCGACCACAATGATTGGTCGGCGCGCCTCGCCCTCCTCGACTTCCCCATTTCACTCGGCTCCAACAATCCAACAATCTCCGCGGAGATTGACTCAACGTATAACTTGTCCCATTCCAACGGTTTCTTCACCGGGAAGTTTCGCCTTATGCTCGGGCTTCACGCCATTGAAGTCATGATAACTTCAACTTCTAAGGTCACAACCTACTAACATGTCAACAGTGATTTCACTTCCCTGGATCTTCATCACCAGAAGATCTTGTTTCAACGGCGAATTAATATAATGATACCTCAACTCGATGTGCTTCGCCCTCGAGTGAAAGGTCAATTCTTCGCCAAGTGAAAAAGACTGACCGCCACTATACGTATTTTCATCCTTTTGCTCCTTCCCCAACTCACACAACATATTCTCGCGAACAAAAACCATTTTTTTTTAAATTTCAAACGATCGCAACGACGCTTCGCTTCGCAGGGATCGAGCCGCGATCTTTTTGCAACTTAGAAGCCCAAGATATTGGTTGCATTCACCAAAAGTAAACACATACCCTCAGAGATCCTCCTTTGTCGAGATCATTTGATGTCAAGTCTGCAGATCAACATATCCCGCCAACCCAACGCTTTTGCCCTCAAAGCACAAAGCTTGTTCAAGAAGTACCTCTCAAGTATCTAAGGATCCACTTCATCGCTTCCCAATGTCGCTATCTTGGGATTGCCCATAAACCCGCTAACAACTCCTAATCGCCTTGTAATATCAAGTCTTGTACACACCATAAAGATACATGAAACTTCCATTCTTTCAAGCATCAGAGTGTTTTGCATGTAGGTCCTCCTCTTCATTTCTTAGGTGAGTCCTTGTTGGATAGCTTGGCCCGACTTCCCAACGGAACCGAACCGGCTTTGCAGATCTTCCATACTAAATCTCCAAGACTTTCTTTATCTATTCACTGTGAAAGATATAACTTTCTCGCCATCTTGTCATGATCGATTCAAGATACCCAAGATTTGCTTGGCCTCTCCAAGGTCCTTCATAGCAAACCTTTTCGGACAATTTTTCCTTCAACTTGCTCACCTCCCGAAAGACCAGAGAGCCTCGCTATCAACATGTCATCAACATATAATAGCAAAATGATATAACCATCATCATACCTCTTGGAAGTAACAACAATGGTCGACCTCACACCTATTGATCTTAATCTCGCGTGCATGAACCCATCAAACTTCTTGTACCATCAGAATGGAGCTTGTTTCGCACCATACAAGCTCTTTCTTCAACTTGCAAACTAGCTCACTACTCCCCCATACAAGTATCCCTCCGGTTGCTTCATGTAGATGTCCTCATCTAAATCACCATGAAGAAAGGCGGTTTTCACGTCCATCCGTTTCTAACACCAAATTTTTCTGCGACCACCGGACTTCGTAACCAATCGAATGGTAGTTAGGTTCACCTTTCGAGTAAAAACATCAAGATAGTCAATACCATGTTTTACTGAAAACCCATTCACAACCAATCTTGCCAGAGCGTTTGCTTCCATCAACCTCCTCTTTTATTCTGTAAAACCCACTTGTTATGCAGTGCTTTCTTGCCCTTAGGAAGCTCAACAAGCTCCTGTGTTTCGTTGGTCATCAATGAATTCATCTCATCATCCATTGCAAGTTTCCACTTGTCCATTCATTCACTACGTGTTTGCCTCGCGATAACATTCGAGTTCACCACCATCGATTAACAATAAATAATGGAGGAGGTGAATACCTATCGAGAGATCTCCGATCCCTCGTGGATCTCCTCGCAATGGAATTGTTGGTGGTGGTGTACTTGGTTCTTACTCAACAATCACCGATCATCTAGAACCCTTTGCTCCCCTTTCGGAGTTAAAATGTCTAACTCCACAACCCGAGACTCGTAACCACTTTCTTTAGATTTCCCTAACCCGTCTTTCAGACATCACTGTTCATTAAATATGACATCTCGACTACGAATCACCTTTCGATTTTCCTCATCCCAAAATCGATAGCAAATTCATCACCGCTTATATCCAACAAACGACACTTAACAGAGATTTTGCATCCAACTTACTTCTATTCATAGAATCAACATGAACATATGCAACACACCCAAATACTCGAAGAAAAGATGATTTACCTCCTTTCCGAGCCGGGCCTCTCCGTTATGCCATTTTCCAAAGGAGTCGAGGTCCCTCTGTTTATCAAGTAAGTTCTTTGTGTTAAGCGCCTCTGCCCAAAACATCTTTGGCGGCCACACTTCAATCTCATGCTCCTAAAGACGTTCACATAGGTCCCGTTTCATACGTTACGCCACGCCCATTCTGCTTTGGGTGTTCTCTCGCGGTTTTTCTCCATTCGGATTCCATTCGCCTCACATAATCCTTTTGAACTCACTTGAGCTCGTACTCTCCACCATTATCGGTTCAAACGCTTCACCTTGAGACCCGTTTCGGTTTTACAAGAAGCGCTTCCATTTCTCGAAAGCATTAAAGGCATCGGACTTATTTTTTCAAGAAATAAACCCATACCTTCCTCGGTAGAATAATTCAATGAAAAGTCATGTAATATGATCTTACACCAAGGGATGTCACTGTCTTTGGACCCCACAAATCAACGTGAATTAACTCCAAATTTATGCTTCTTCAAAGTTCGCCTCCCCTTCGAAAAAAAACTCACCCTTTTTTTTTTTCCGAATACACAAGTCCCTCACACAAACCAATGTCAATCGTCTTGAGGTCCGACGGTGTACCCTTCGAGCACATAACTTTCATCCTTTTTCACTCATGTGGCAGGCGACAATGCCACAAATTTGCATTCCCTTTTTACTTGTAAAGAGCAATGCTATCCCGGTGTTGCTGTTATATACAACGCCCCTCTTTATTTCCACGAGCCACTACCATGACACCTTTGGATATCTTCCACGAGTTACACCCAAAGGTCACCTTGTAGCCCTCGTCATCAAGTTGCCCAACCGAAATCAAATTCCTCTTCAAACCAGAATATGTCTCACATCTTTCAATTGTAAACAGTCCCATTTGGTGTCTTAATCCTAACATTTCCATTCCCTTTGATTTCCGAGGCTCATCATCGACTAGATAAACCTTCCCAAAGTTTCTTAAAAGTGTACTTTTCCATTACTTCAAAGATTCTTTGCCGCTAATGAAACGATGCTCGAATCTAACACCCACGACTCAATGAGCTTACTTTCGGAATCAATGCATCGAATCCTCATCGATTGGCAGCGTTGGTGAGTTGTCATTCTTGTTTAGTGCATTCCGCGGCCTTAGCACATGCCTTTGCACTCCTTCTTTTGTAATGACCAAGCTCATGACATTTGTAACACTCAACGACTCTTATCTTTCTTGGGCTTATATTTGCCCTTGACCCCGATCTACCCGATTTGGCTTCCTCGATTGGATCGCCTCTGTTTCCGTGACTAAAGCGAGATCACGTGGCCACACCTAACTCTTTCCGGCGAATTTCTTCGCTCATGACCAAATCTCTAACCTCGTGAATTTTAGTTTCACTTTACCATTTGAAGCACTAACGGTAGTCAAAGGTCCACTCCAACTTTCCTAAGGTAAAGACAACAAAATTAAGGCTTGAACTTCATCATCAAAATCAATCTCAACCGAACTCAATTGGCTATAATCATATTGAATTAGTTGAGATGGTTGGCTACCACAAAGATCCTCCGCCATCCTCGGGTTGAATAACCTCGTGATCAAGTGAACCTTGTTCGCCGCAGACGATTTTTTTCATACATCTCCGTCAAAATTTCAAAGATCTCCTTTGTGGTTTTTGCTTTCACAAATATGTAGGCGACATTCCTAGATAACTGACAGACGAACCACACTCATCGCCGCTTCCTATCCAAAGAACTTCCACTCGTCGTCCTTCATATCTTCAGTCAGAACCCAATCGGTTGATCTGATCTTTTGCAGACGGGTAATCTTCGATCCGCAATCTCCAAAATCCAAAATCCGTTCCATCAAACTTCTCAACAGGCGATTTCCCTTCAGCCATCATAATTGCTCTCCACAGATCCCTTTAACCCGATGCTCTGATACCAGTTGTTAGGAATTAAACAAGCAATTATGGAGAAAATAATGGAACTATGGAATTTAGAGACAAATAATTTGGTTACCCTGGGTTAAATCGACCGACTACATCTGGGGGCACTACCAAGCCAGGAGATTCACTATTTTCGTGTGTTTTTCGTACAAGAGGCAAATACAATGAGTCAAAGGTATTTAAATGAAGACATGGGCCGAAGCCCTAATTCTGCGAACTGGCTGTGGAACCCGCTCGACCACGGGCCTTGGTCGAGCGGTTTTGCTCGATCAGATCGCCAGCTCGAGCGCCTGCTCGGCTCTGGAAATCGAGGTGCTCGATCGAGCAGATGTGCTCGACCACAATGCTTGGTCGAGCGCCTCCCGTCCTCTGACTTCCCCGTTCACTCAGGCTCCAACAATCCCAACAATAAGAAAGATGTACCTTTACCTGATGGCCTACACTATTAAATTGAATGATAATGAATTAAACTCTCCCACCTAACTTGGAACCATTTAAGCCCAAAATACTGGAAAAAAGAAGACTTCCATAACTGCCTCACTGGAAATACATATGGGCTGGCACTACTCTTTCATACCCAATTTTAATCTCCCACCCTTTTAGGGTTTCTTTGATACATAATGGGACTAGTATAATTTTCAACGATACAATTATATTATTAAAAGCTAGTCTCTATGCATCAGTTGCAATTGTGTATAAGGGTGAAAAGTCCATACAAATATAACTAAAACGTTTTTGAAAACATAAAATGAAACGTACATACTAAAACATTGTCATTTCTAGTCGTAAATTTTCACCAAGTCACACGTGTGCCCACGGTTATGCATACAAATTTAGAAAAAAATACTAATAGGTACAAGAGTTGGGATCAACTTACTAATATGTACAAAATAAATTGCATATACAGTCAAAAATTGCATATAAAAGTCCAAATATACATATATATGTGCAATCATTTTGTACCTATTAGTAAGTTGCAATCCTGAAATGTACCTATTAGTAAGTCTCTCCAAATTTATATATATATAAAAAAAAATCCTAATAACACACCTCAATATGACACCCTCTAACCCAAACCTATTAGGCAATGACCAGTGAGAACTTTCCAAGAAATGACTTTTTGCAGAATATAGGGGGTGCTGCATTTATGAAAAAGCTTCCTTCTTTATTGGTTATATTAATGACTGCAAGACAGAAGATATTTCTCTATGCATAGTTGGGAGTAATTTCCTCTCTTTCATTGGCTCATCCTTCTCTACTGCATAGGCTTCCTTGATCAGATAATGCTTGTGTAGAGCCTATGGGAATGTTGTGTTTTTCAATTTGGGAAATTTTGGGACAGAGAGTTGTGTGTTTGGATTGGTTGATATTTTTTTGGCTGATTAATCTCATCTTGGTTCTTGCATGAGGTAATTAGGTCACAAGACGTAGCCAAGGATGACTTGCCGGTTACTAATTAATGATGTATAGATAGATTGATCGATTTTATAATTTTTTATGAACCGGCGAGTTATTTTTTGCTATGTGTTTGCCTAATTTCACTCATGCTAGAATTTCTTGATGAGAGAGAGATAATAAAGATAGATGATTCCATTACACGCGTATGGAGTTTAATATATGCATACGTAAATATCCAAAAGTACGAGTTAATTATTACTTGTTTGATATAGAATTTAGAGTTATGTGTGCAATTATATTCTTATCACGTGTTCCTTTTCTTCGCAGATGTGATCATAACAATTGTGAATGCCAACGGCTTCAACAGATCCAAAGACATGCTCAAGATGAGTATAATTCGATCTCTGACTTTTTTTTTTTTTTTTTTTTTTTTTAAATTTGATCAAAATCGTATGAGAATTTCATAAAGGATCTAATCATATACTCCTAATTCGTTATTTATAAATTATAGATGTACACTTTTCCGGGGCATTATAAAGTTAGGTGCGCCTATTTACACTTTAGTATTTATTCAATAGGGACTAAGTTTTTTTAGTCCAGTAAACTTTACTTCGTTTTAAAATTGGTCCCGATCATTTTGACTTTTTGATTTTGATTTCGTAATTTATTAAAAAAAATTAAATTAATGGTCCTTCAACCTACTATAGCATGTCTCAAAATAGGTAAGCGCCACATATGTAATTATTTTATTATTTTCTTTAATTTCGAAATGCTATCTAGACTTTTTTAATCCTAATAATTTTGGGTCGAAAATTTTCTGCGTATTTTTTTTGGGAGAAAGAGTGATTTTTTTGAGTATTTTAGTTTATTTTTGAATTTTTTGATCAGTTTAAACCCAGTAAACCTACCCGACTTGCTTTGTATTTTAATATACAAATTATTTTTAGACCCGACTCAAAACTCGACCAAATTTATTTGAATTAAAAAAGTTCAAGTAGCGCTTCAAAATTAAAGAGAAAAATAAAATAATTACATATGTGACAATTACCTTTTTGGTAATCTAGTGCAGCAGGTTAAATGATCAATTTCAAAAAATTTAAAAACTTACAGGACCAAAATTAAAAAGTCAAAACAATTGGGATTAATTTCAAAACGATGCAAAGTTACCGGATCCAAAAAAAAACTTAATCCCCAATCAATACACTCACTTTTAGGGGTGTTCACTGTGCGGTTTTGCAGTTTTTTGACTAAATACGAATTGTCTTGCTACATGCGGTTCGGTTAATTGCACAATTTTGTACCGCGGTTTTTCATTTAAATGTGATTATGTGGTTTTGAATGGTTTCGGGCGATTATTTGCGGTTTGACGGTTTTACATGAACATAAATATTATTAGAAGAAAGTGGTGTCAATTTAACCTAATGATAACAAATTTAATTAATCAATATTCTATAATATGGTTAAAGTTGAAAAATATATATTTAGAATGAAAAATGAAATAATATCTTTGAACATTATACAAGTACAACATATGAGTTTGTTATGTGTAAAAGCTAAGATTGTGAATTAAAAAAATTATGAAGATGGTTTATTTCCTTATGGATTTAGTTATGGAATGACTATATAAATTTAGGATGTCGAATATTAAATTACAGTTTCAACTTGGCGGTGCGGTTGGTACGGTTTGCAACAAAAAATCGTAATTGCACCAACTTTACGGTGCAATTTTGCAACAAAAAAATATCCACAGTTTATGATAAAAAATTATCAATGGCGGTGCAATGCGACTTGGTTCAGGCGATTTTTGTAATTTAATGATCAGCTCTACTCACTTTTTAATTGTATGTGAGTGCTAAAAAAATTGAACGACCGCACATGTGAGTTTTTTTAATCTATTTTGAACAAAATTTCTAAATGTGAATTACCACACCCTTAACTTTATGGAAAAATTACTGATAAATATAAATTTGGTATCAACTTATTAATAGATATAAAATGGATTATTGCACATACATTTAAAATCGCATTTAAAAATACAAATATACTATATATGTACAACTATTTTATACTTATTAATAAATTATAATCCTAAAATATACTACATATTAGTAAGTTTCCATGACTTTATCTATCTATTATTGCACTATATAATGTTTAGGGCCGGGCTTCAGATAGCTAGCGTTGGATGATTTTTGTATTGTCAACCCGAATATAATATATGAGATTTATAAATTATTTTTATTTTCAAAATACGTACTACATATAATAACATTATCAAACGCAAAATATGTTCTCTTTTTCAAAGAAACATTTAACAATTATTTGAGGATCGATGAACACTAAATATCAGTTTGTATGGCAAATTAAATTAATCAAACGGCATCGAACATCAAAATATACCATATTAATTGGATTCAGACCGACAAAATTAAAACAGTGCATTAAAACTCCCCATATCCAAAATTTTCACTAAAACAGATGGGAAAATTCAAGGTTCTTGAACATAAACATCAAATCCAACATAAGTCTAAATCGAGCATCTTGCTACCAAAGCTAAACAAATAATAATAAAAAAATAAAAAAAACAGTAAACACGTGAAATAAAAGTGGAATTTGTGATGAATGATAGTTCAATATGGATTTATTTGAAAATCCAATATTACAGAAATTAAAATCAGGAAAATGAGGAGAGATAAAATTAGAGAGAGATGAAACCTTCCTTAACAAGAAGGCCGAAGACAAGAACAAACAAGCCGGATCCGATGCATTGTGTTGGAGTCATGATGGTTTGAGAATAAGCTGAAAGCGTGAGAACCGCACCTGCGATTCCAATCAGAAACGCGCTTTTGTTCTGATCCATTCTTCCTTCCGAAATTAATGTGTCTAATTTGTGATGAAGATTAATTATGAGAAGGACTCTGCAGTTTATCATCTGTCTTTCAAGTCAACTCTTTCACAAACCAAGTACTGTTTTGCCCTTGCTGGTTGACTACAATGTTTCTTTATTTTATTAATAACATAATTATTGGTATTTTAAAAAGTATTTAGAGTTGTTAATATTATTGTGCTTGTCCATATCACATGAGGTTTTATTTTGACCAAACTCTTTGATATTCGAAACAAGATGTACAACTTAATTTAAACTACTATAGGGTAGATCTAATTTATGAGGGAGGTATTTTTTAAGAATAGATGAAATTGTCTTTTGTATATTTAAATGATTAGGGATAGATTTTAGAATTTCGTCATATAATAATAGTAGTTTTGAATTTGTTCACAATTAATTTTCTTAAATTAAAGCTATAAGAAATGTGTAGTGCAGATTTTAAATACATTTAATAATTAAATTTCAAAATAATCCATTTTATAGTACTCCCATGATGAGTTTTTAATTTTAAAACAACCTATTTTGGGAGAGAGATAATCTTTATTTGCTAAGCCCTAAGCATAAGGTTCACACGTGGTGTTGGATTATTGGATTCCCAGTTTTCTATATCTGGAGAGCGAGATTAAGGGCAACTATACCAAATATTCTCCAGTTCATTGTTTTTATATGAAGGATAATTGGACTTCAAATGATATGATTACTGATGAAAATTCTTTAGAATAAAGCCCACTAAACTTTTGTTTCAAGTCTTCAATTGGTAGCACACTAAATGGGCTTTTAGCGAAGCGAGGCCCGTCCCAAGTCTTCAATTGTTGAGACATCAGGTGGGCTTCTATCGATAAATGGGCTTTAGAGAAGAAAGGCCCACTAAATCACTGTGGCAGGCCTCTTGATAGTTAGTACAAATATGTAAACTTTGCTCCAAAATTAATGAGCAATCTTATATCCAATCTTGCAATTAGGTTGTACGAATTCCATGGAATTCACTCAATTGAGAAAAAGAGATTTAATAGATAGATCCAAGCTCGAGGTCAATATCTTGATCGGCTCTAGACTCGATTAAAAATAAATCTTATGCGAAAGGCGAAATATCATTTTTTATTTTCAGAACATTAGTTAAAAATTATATTTCCAATATAGGTAGCACAAAACATATTTCCTGAAACACAGTCTATACAAATTTTTCTAAGTAAAAATGTAGAAAAAATGAAATTAAAATGCATGCATCTCTGTCACAATATTTCCAACAGGTTTATCACATATAAGAGTAGTTAAGCAATTTAATCATGCAAGGCTATTAAATAAAACACATAGTAGCCATTATAATCCATGAATAATCCTAGCACCACCATGCATTATTAAATTCATGGATTTATTATAGTGTTTTGACAATTGTAACAGGAAAAGCGACACCTCGCACAGTCGCACGGACGACCCAGAATTTTTTCGCAATGGGGCACAAAAAAATACAAATATAAAATAAAAAGTAACTTCCTATTTAACAACACAAATCTATTGCAATTAAAATTTATGGAAGTTTTCGTAAACTGGAGTATTTGCATGAATTGTGTATATGTGTGAGACCAATTGTAATAACATTTTATGTAAATTTAACAATATGGTGAGGGTGGAGTTTATAAAGAGTTTTCATGTTTTGAAGTCTGCAAATAATATTGAAAATTTCAAATAAAATAAGTGTGCAAATAATTATGGGATGGAGGAAATATAACACTATCAAATACTTCTCTCAATATATACAATTAAATATAATTGTTTGGTATTGGGGTCCGGCACGGTTTGAATTTGGCATTTGGGCCAAAATTTCACATGTAATTTGGCCCAAAAAAGATTTAGGCAGCTTTATTAATCATCAGTCAAATACTTTAATAAATCAAATTGACCAATTCTAATTATATACTCCTAGAGAATTAGTATTTAAAAAATTAACCAGTCCAATGACTGTCCCATGTGCATATATAATATATTCAGGGAAAATAAGTATAATGGATTAGTTATGATCACACGGAGAATACGCGCAACGTAAATCAGGATGACACATTTCATCCCATATTTGAATACTCGAGGTCGAGCGCCTTTTCCTTTTGTGGCAAATTTAATTAATATATTTCGCGAAATAATAAAAGCTAGTACGGCAGGTATAACTCATTTCATTCCATATTTGAAGACTCTATAGAGTCTAGAGCCTTTTCCTGATCTGGCCAATAATGTTTCTTGATAATAATAATAATAAAGAACTAGTACGGCAGGTTAATAATGTACTAACTACATAATCAAGAATATTCTTGCACATTCTATAGTACCTAATCTACAATTACGATCATATAAATTCCCCCCATCTTAGCCCATATGTCATCACTCACTCACCTTTGATCTTGGTGTACATTAATTCTTAATTATTGGGCCAACTTTTGTACTTTGATACTAAATTTTGTACTCTAATTTTCTATAATTTGTTAATTGAGATAGAATGGCAGGTGGGCTTGAGATTGGGAGTAAGGGCGACACCCCGAGAGGCGGGGGCGTGGCGGTGCTCGACTTTTTTTTAAGACTTTTGGCGCTTGTTGCAACCTTAGCAAGTGCTATTGCTATGGGCACAACCGATGAATCGCTTCCATTTTTTACTCAATTCATCAGATTCAGGGCCAACTACAATGATCTCCCCACCTTCACGTAAGTGCATTTTATGTTATAATAATATTAATATACCTCGCATATTTACTAATTGCATGGGACGTACGTATTTAAGATTAATTTGAAAATATTTAAAGTGAAACAAAAATAATATTCACATTATAATATCATAGATAATTAATTAATGTTACAAATAACTAAACGATGATATTTTCTTACACACACATATTATATATATAAAGCCAAAATTTTAAGGAATCCAAAGAGAACGATCACAAACATCCTGACATGAGTTGATAAATCAGAAAGTGAAATCTACAATAAAATACGAAAAGTAACACAGAGAAATCAAAATGAGATGCACGGTGTGTGATTATGTCACGTACATATATATTTGTGCAGGTTTTTTGTGGTGGCGAATTCGATAGTGAGCGCCTACTTAGTCCTTTCTCTAGCACTCTCCATTTTCCACATTATAAGGACCACTGCACACAACTCCAGAGTGGTCTTGATTTTCTTCGACACGGTAACTACATATTAATTAATCTTCATTTTTAATTTACCGATCGTTTCTCTCTCTCTCTCTCTCTATATATATATATATATATCTGAATATATATATATATATATTAATATATATGGTGCATGCATGCATGCATTTGTGAAGGCAATGCTGGCGCTATTGGCATCAGGAGCATCAGCAGCGGCCGCAATCGTCTACTTAGCGCACAAAGGCAACATTAGGACCAACTGGTTCCCCATTTGCCAGCAGTTCAACTCTTTCTGTGAACGCATTTCCGGCTGTTTGGTCGGATCTTTCGGGGGCGTCCTCCTTTTCGTGCTCTTCATTTTGATGTCCGCCATTGCTCTCTCCCGCCGGCGTTAACTTTTTTTATATAATTATTTAATGTATGTGTGTCGTGTTCACAAAAACATTGTATAGTTTTTTAATGTTTTCCTTTATTTTTCATCATGTGTAAATTTGTAATTATTTGAAGGTGTCTGTAATTGATTGTGTTAACGGATCATGAATGCATGTATTGATTTATTAAATTGTTGCCTACATGTCAATTTAAAACCTTGATAGAGATTTGTGGGATAGATATACAGTAATGATTTTCATTGTATAATTAATATACAGTTTGTATGAACTATAAGAGTAATACTTCTATTGAATCAGGTCTATACATGAAATATATCAATATTACGAATTCTGATTATGCAGCTTGTGATATATGGTTTGATCTTATACTTTTAAATCCTATGGTCTAGGAGGTTTTTGTCAACGCGACGACTAATTATATATGGCGATTTTAAATTAATGTTGTGAAATATGTACGTTAAATAAAATATTTATTCTTGATCATACAGACAGAAATATACACATGCATACAATTGTTATGAACCAATTAAAGTGCATATATTTAAATCCATCATAAAAATTACTTTTGATATACAAATTAAAGGTTGGAAATTTATTGGATTTTTAAAATTGGGGGTGGAGGCACTTGTGTTAGGTCCTTGACATGCATTTTTTATTCTTGAATGTGTTGGTAAAATAACATTTAAGACCGAAAAAAATAATCAATGGTAACCATATTGACAATTGGGCCTAATCTCCGTGGACTATTTACGAAGGCCTAATTTAGGTACGTAATGGACCTTAAAGAAAACAACGAGTCAACATATGACTTCTTAAATGCCTATGCGATTTTTGGTATTTTAATTTAAATTGATCGCAAAATTCATATTCATTCTAATAATTTAGACGTAAAATAATATTCATAAATTCATTTCATCTAATTTTTTGCATATTTTTTATGCCATTCATATACTTATAATGAATCTAATCAAATAATTAGGAATAGTTAAATCAACCTAATAACTTACCAATTTTTCACTTTGAAAACATGATCCAATATCTCATCAATTCTTACTCTTACAATTAAGTCAAAACCTACCATCCCATACACCCTTTGACCAATTTGGTCAGTGGGATTTAATCCACACGAACCATCTTCATCTTTTGAGCATGTATATAAGCACACATACATGCAATCTCTTGCACCACACACATTGTAACAACATATTGGCTACTGCAAACTAGCTAGTGTACACATATAAACAAACACCTAAGGCTACATATATACATATATTTTTTTTAAAATAAGAAAAATGAAGCAAAAGGATCAAGATTCGAGCAGTGAGGTGAGTGAGGAAGGTTCTCAAGAGGAGAACTCTCCTCCTAGCAAAGCCTTATCCTTAGTTGATTTCGTGTTAAGAATAGTCGCGGCGATTAGCACCTTAGGAAGCACCATAGCCATTGCAACAACGGGCCAATCGCTTCCCAGCTTCTCCCAATTTATGCGTTTCAAGGCTCACTACGAAGATCTTCCTACTTTCAAGTAAGCCTATATAACATTCATTTTGTTTAACATTCCATTTTTTTTTTCAAAAAACATAATTTTGGTCTTGATTTGATGAACCTGTATTATATGGTCTTGATTAATTGATTTGATGATGCAAAATTTGTAAAACAGGTTCTTTTTGGTTGCAAATGGCATGGCAACGGCCTACCTTATTCTCTCACTTGCGCTCTCCATTCTCCACATTTTCAAGACTGGTGCCAAGGTCACTAGGACGGTTTTGATCATTCTTGATACGGTAATCTTTTTTTTTAATTATTAATTTGGGGTGAGATTAATTGTAGATTATGACCCTCTACCTTACTAATTTGTAAAATTTCTGTCAATTTTGAAGAGATAATGACATGCAAATGAGAAATTATGCAGACACTTTTTTTTTTTATTGTTTTACACTACTCTGCAAAGTCTATTTTTCGGTTAAAACCGTTTTTTTAATATAAATGTTGTTGAGATTTTATCTTTAAATAAAAGTGTGTGTGTGTGTGTGTGTGATATTATTTTGACAACAAAATTACACATGATTTTCTGAATCAATTAATTTTATATTGATGGAATTGTGTTGTTTGAATTTGTGAAGATAATTCTGGCGCTTCTAACTGCGGGTGCATCTGCTGCGGCTGCAATCGCTTACTTAGCTCACAAGGGCAACGCTCAGGCCAACTGGTTCGCAATTTGTCAACAGTACAACTCTTTCTGCGAACGAGCCTCTGGATCCTTAGTTGGATCATTCATAGCAGTTCTTGTCCTTATGCTCTTGGTATTTTTGTCCGCTTTTGCCATGTCCAGAAAGTGATTACGTGGCAACCCCCAATTGGATGTCACCTTTTTTCTTCTTAATTTCTATGTTGGTTTTGAGCTCGTTATTCTAAGTTGTGGATTTTGCATTCTACTTCATATTTAATTCATGTATTTTATACAGGTTCGGATATTTATCAACTGAAATAAGAATTTCTTTATTGGTGTGTAACATGTTTTTTCAGTTTTTCTTTACCAATTACGTCCAACCCAAGTGTCTCAACAAAAATTTGCTTCTTGATGAGTGTGAACACACACTCAAACATGTCACATGTATTTTGTAAAAACTGTGGACTTATGATTCTACCTCAATCTTCATGTTTTAAAGCAAAGTGTTGTTTAAATAATAAAATGGAGTTTCATTCACGTGAAACCGTCACTTAAATAATCAAAAGTTGGAGAAAAATAAAATGAAGAAATTAAAAGAAAATTAGTAATATTAGAAAAATTAAATAAATTAATTAATTTTACACTTCTCTACAAGTTTGGAATTTTAGGTGAGACAAAATTCTTTCATATCAATACCAGTTTATAATGGAGAATGGGTACATTATTCCATAACATCGTCTCTTAGTTAAACTAGTTAACATTTCTTACTTATTTCCCTTCAATAAACAATTGGAGGTTGGGTCAAATTGACACATGGGCAGGCTAATGTACATGAGACTGAACTAGGCTCTTTATTTTGTCAGCCCAATAAGGATTCAACCAAACTCGAACTAAACCACGTTTCTTGGCCCCGATGGGCTGACATTGGATAAGCGCAGTAGCCCATATATAAGTCCTAATCTTTCGTGAATTTTTATGGGCCCATGTCACAAGCCTGAGTATTTCACTGATAGGCCCATGCCTATTTCATCTATCTGTAACTCGAAATATTGTATTTAAATATTTAATTATGTTTATAATTATTTATAATATAAAAAATTGTTTATCTTGTCTTTATTTAATTTATTAAATGTATTTAACTGTGTAGACAAATTAATTATGAATCCATTGTTGATGTGTATATATATACTACCTCCGTCCCAGGATGATTGCAACACACAAATTGGACCGTAAATCAAGGAAAGTGGGATAAAGTGTGTTTGAGTGGAATAAAATAAGAGTGTTGTGAGTGTATTAATATTATGTTTGTTTTCATTTTGAGAGTGTTGCAGTAATATTGAGACGTCCAAATAAGATAAGTGTTGCAGTAATGTTGAGACGGAGGGAGTATAATATATAAACAAAAAAATGGCGCAACTGAAATACTCTATTGACCATTTTCGAATAAAGTAATTATAAATAGTATTTCTCACCAGTTTTGTTCTCGTAGTGAGTGTTGCATGTTGCGTCCTATCACTTAAGCAAACTCTTTGAATAAACAAGACCTCTTTCCATTTTTGGCTAAACATATTTTAGGTATTGGCTAATTATTTTGAAATCGATTGTCCAATTATATCTTAAAGAATTAATCTCGCATTATCTTTTGATTATTGAGATATTTGTGTTCACTGAATACACAACAAAAAATGTCTAAACATAACCCTATTTATGTCTGTCCGATTTAAACATATGATATTAATTGGATAATGATACTTTAATTGCGCACACATACTAAATTATTGTTGATTTAGGATTACTTTTTTGATGTTACGTACAGTTTATAAGATTCATTGTTCTTTCCTTGGATCTCAAATTCTGGAACAGATGAAGGAACACGATGCATGTACTTTCATTCAAAACACATATTTGACTTACCACACCTAAATCTCAAAAAAGTAAGTTAACTAAGAGCAAAATCAAGTAAGTTGAAATCTAAATTTGTAATTAACATTTACATAATTGTATTGTCTTGTCCTATGTATATGTATATGCATATACATATATTAATTTATCTGCTTAATTTTTAAATCACAAACACATATATGATTAAGAATATTCTTTTTCTTTAATATATCTCATTCAATATTGAGGTACACTTGCATGAGACGGTCTCACGGTGAGACGGGGGCATAAGTTGGGCATTGATAATATTTATATTTTAAGAATTGTGGCATTATATTTTTTTTCCAACGACATTCTTTTTTGAGTGATGCTTGTGTGCAAGGTGCAATTGGATTCAATTTTAATTTGAATGAATCATGAACCCTAAATTCTAAACTTAAACCATAAATCATGAACCCTAAATCCTAAATCATGAACCATTCGGGTCGAATGAATCATAAACTACTCGGGTCGGGTTAGGTCCCGGGTAGGAAAAAAAAACTGAATTGAAAAAAAAATCATTTAGAATTGGTGCAATAGAATTGGTATTTGCCTTTTTTTTTCACTATGGCAACTTTATATATAATAAATCAGTAAAACATAAAAGTTTTTAAAAAAAATTCACAAATCTATCAAGTTAAATATAATTGAATTCGAACTACGTACTCAATTATTTTATGAACTGTACCTCTTGTTTCAGTTTATACCACCAATCCGAACTAAAAGCTGAACGTCAAATAATTGTCTCACACTTCAAACTTGTCATGTTCACACGACCTGGATACATACCAAAAAGAAATATTAAAAAAGAAAATCAAGAACACAGAATAATTAAATAGATGATTAGTACATAAAACGCCAATCATTAGCCTAATTTGTATCTTTTTTCGTGCAAAGTGCATGCACATGCAAACACATGCCACTTTTCATGGAATCAAACACAGCCACGTTTGTTCCCTGTCGTGGATTCATGTCCGAACAAATCAAACATGGTCCAACTTTTTGAGATTATCCAATAACAATCATAATAATTAATATATTTAGTCAATAATAACATGAATTTACTTTTTGGCAAATTCTTCAAACACCATTTGCAACAAATCAATTTGGTGCAATTTAATTTTAGTAGTTTTTTTTCTTATTTTTTTCAGTTTTAGTTTTTTTTTTTTTTTTTTTTTTCAATTTCAATTTTTTTTTTAACTTTAATTTAGGTTTATGTTTTTTTTTTTCCTCTACTAGGACCCAAACCCGACCCGTGTGGTTCATGGTTCACTCGACCCAAGTGGTTCATGGTTCACCCGACCCGAATGTTTCATATATGATTTAGGGTTCATTGTTTAGGAATTAGAGTTTAGAGTGCATAGTTCATCCAAATTAAAATTGAATTCAATTACACCAATTTGAATTGGTGCATGGGGTGCACATGACGGTGAACTCTTACTTTTTTTATTAACTAGGATTAGGCCAGTTTTACCTTAATGAGTTATGAGCCAATCCAAGATAAGACGTTGATAATCTTAATCTTTCTACTTCCTTAATTTCCTCTTATGAGCGGCGCAGTGGACTAAAGTGGTATATGTACCGCCAATTTTACAATTTAATTATTAATGGTGATTTTTGATAAAATTATTTTTAATTTCTATTTTATTTTATTAATATACTCATCTATTTAGTTATTCGGGATTAAATTTTTTGTAGTCCAATAAATTTGTATAGTTTTAAAATTGGTCTCGATTGTTTTGACTTTTTTATTTTAATCCTGAATGTTCTCAATTTTTTTAAAATTGGTCATTTAACCTTCTGCAGCAGGTTACTAATATAATTATTTTATTTTTTTATTTTATTTTGAAGCGCTAATTGAACTTTTTAAATCCTAATAATTTTGGTCGTGTTTTGAATCGGATCTAGAAACAATTTGTATATTAAAAGATAAAGCAAATCGGGTCGATTTACTGAGTCTAAAGTGACCGAAAAATCCAAAAATAAAAAAAAATACGCAGAAAAATATTTTTTCTCCCTAAAATAATACGCAAGAAAATCCCGACTTAAAATTATTATGGTTAAAAAAAATTAGGTAAGGAAATAATAAAATAATTAAATAGGCGGCAGTTACCTATTTGGTGACCTACTACAACAGGTTGGAGGATCAATTTCAAAATTTTTGATAACTTACATGATCAAAATAAAAAAAGTCAAAACAATCGAGACTAATTTCAAAACGAAACAAAATTACTAGACTACAAAAAAATATAATTCCTATTTATTCTAAAGCAAAAATCAGTTGGATTAAAAGTAAAGATACAAAATATCGAATAGTGTAGAGAAGACATTTAAAAAATACTAAGAAGAGTTTTTCTATGGTCAGGAAGGCTTTCACTCTTCCTGACACCAGATATCCAATAAATGATTGTCACGTCATTTAACTTCGTTATGGGCGATATAGTTTCGCCGTGAGACTAAATAATTAATTTTTTAAATAAAAAAGATAAAATTACTGAAATATTTTATAACATTTTTTTTATAAAAATACAAAATTTATAAACTTAAAAACTTAAATCTTATTTATTTTAAATTAATAAAAAAAATCTTTGAAACTTTTATTCACGAATCAAATATAAAAAAACCATATTTATTTATTTCTTAATTTCTTCTCCTAATCAATTTCACACCCATCTCCTCATATTCATTGCCACTATTCTGGGGATCCATTTTCTCCTCAATAGTCTCACTTTCTTGAACAGGTTGTGCTAAAACGGGCCTTGATCGATTTGAAACTGCCATGAAAATGAATGATCCCAATAGTAAAGTAGCAATCTTTTGTGCAACAAAATTGGAATTTTTTTTTCTGGGGCTGTGATGAGAGGGATAATATTGAAAGATACGATATAGGTTTCAATTGAATGTGAATTTTTTTATAACAAATTGAGACGTAGTAAAATGATTTTCCATCAGAATTTTGTAGGCTGATTTTGACGCCCACAGACTCTGGCTGCCAAATTGATCAAAGAAAGCATAGCACAATATTACAAAGATCAATTTCCCAATCCTGAAAAGTCCGAAATTTTAACAGGTTTAATATACGAGGAGAGTGTTTCGCTTCCTGCGCCGCCTCTCTCCGGCGTTCTCCAATCGGACCTCATCAACATTCTCTGTTCCAAATTTCCAATCTTATGAAAATTTTAGGGCGATAACGTTGATTACAATCTTTTTAATTGTGTCTAAAAATATCTCATTTAAATAATAAATTTTAATAAGGATATATTTTAAATAAAAAGGATATTTTTGTCATTTTATTAGTAGGGCGATGCAGTGCGATTGCAGTATGTACAATGCAAACACACTAGTGTAAAGTGTAAACATTGAAAAGTAAAATTATACATTGGATCAACGATCCAATGATAATGAAAGAGTCTTTAACGTTAGGAATGACAAAATCATTTCTGACCGTAAATCCCTACTAATTAGAAATATATATGTAATACACAATATCTCCAAATCAATATCGAGTAATCAATTGTATGTTACGAAGGCGCTTATGTAATATGTAAACTAACCAGGTACACCTAAAACCATTGAATGTTTTATTTTAAAGGCTGGGGCTGATAACAAATCGGTCATGGTCTTTTTCTTGATGTTTTATTCTATCTCATAATTAAAAATTATTATATTGAAAACTTAATTACTTTTTACCTTGAAAACTAAAATACTATGTCTCCATCTCACAAAAGACTTGTTATTTAAAGACAAAACCATGTACGAGAAACATGGTACAAATTAATTAATACAAAATTAACATACATTTCTTTCATACGCATGACATGAAATGCACGTACAAACTAGGAGCATTTATTTCAGGACCAGATTAGTTCGTAGTACACAAGGTTCAGTGAATAGAGTCGGATTTTTTTACAGTCAATTATTTGGGTTGGTTGGAAATATTATCCAAATCCCAGTACTTACTGATCAAAACAAAATGTCACTACAACATATGTCATCTTATACAACACCTAAAAAATGTTATATAATAACTATAAAGTGTTATTATAGCAAATAAGTAACACTTTTAGTGGTGATGCAATTGTTAATGCTACCTAAAGTCTAAGGTAATACTTTTGGTATCACTTTTTAAAAGTGTTACATTATGCAACACTCTATGGTAACATTTTTCAAATGTTACATATGAACTTTATGTAACACTTTTTTTTATTAAATAAAAATAAAAGGATGACAAAGAAATTGCAGTTACTAGGTTTTGAACACTGCACGTTGAAGCCAATGCGTCACACTCTAACCATCATAGCTACTCAATAAATAATAACTAATGTTAGACATTAATGTTATTTGGCCTGTTTTCGGTATTTTTTTTAATATAAAAATGTAAACAACACAACTACCTTATTATTGTTCTAAGATAATGGCGTCTTTATCCTTTTGTTTTTAAGTAGTGTTTAATTTTTAAGAATTCTATTATGTAATATAATTTTTATTAGAAAATATATATTATATATTATTAAGGTATATATAATACACGTATATATTTTAATTATGTAGTATATCAATTTAAATGATAAATAAATTTAATCTACATGAAAAATAATGCATATATAAATATGTATAATATATTTATATTATATATATAGTATTTATTAAGAAACTTACCGTGAAATTAATGACAAAATGGAATAATTCAAATAATTAGTGCATAACCACTTATATCTGAGACCATAAATTCAAATTATCATTTATCTTTGAAAAAAATAAAAAACTGAAACATTATCAATGTACAAATCTAAGATCCGTGGACTAGTATTTGAGATTTGGCGGATTATTAAATACTTTCTTGATCAATAAGAAATTTGTTTGACAAGCCAAGAAATACAAGAAAAGTATATTAATTAGTGAATCAATTTTTACAAGAGTAACAACACCTCCTATTGCTTCAAATAAATTTTCATGAAAAATATTTTAGATTTCAGATCATTTGTTTCAGATCGCGTAATCGCAACATTCATTATAAATAAACACTTATGATATCATATGATATACCATTGCTTTTCAATTAGTAATTATATATAAAATAAAACAAAGAATTATGTAAATTCTAAGATAGGGCAACATTATATATAGCTAGATTCCTTTGTACAGGAAGAATTCCAACAAATAATGGGGGAAAACCCACATATCAAGTTGGCAATGAATGTGTAACTTGATCATCACATAGTAGACAAAGCATAACATTATTATAATTTTTTGTTTTTTGCCAAGTTGTTATATAATAATAGATGGTCTGTTGTTGTGAGGGGTGGACGGTACGGCATACCGAAAATTTTCTCACCATACTGTTACCGTATCGAAATTTTCGATACCGAAAAATGTTATAATAAATTAATTTACAAGGGTATGCATATAAATGTAGTTCTTATAATACATAACTAATATAATAATTTAATGTTCGCGCTCAAAAGAATATAATTATTTAATGTATTATAAAATTCAATGTGTTTATTTATTTAAAATACTTTAAAATATGTTACATATGTATAAGTGATATCTAATAAAAAGAGCTAGTTATGTTACGCTGTACTTAAAAGTGTTACATTTATAAAAGTAATATATAATAGGTGTTACTTATTTAAAAGTGTTACCAAATAAGTGTTACTTATGTAAAAGTGTTACATATGAAGTGTTAACTTATTTAAAAGTGTTACATGTAAATGTTACATATTAATAAAATGTTACATAATAGATAAATTAGAAAAGTGTTACCAAAATGTGTTATATAAATTATAAGTGTTATAATAAGATGTTACATAAAGTCAATTATGTTGTACTGTGTAAATTATTTTAACTAAAAAAAAATGAAAAAAGAATTGCACGTTATCCAATGATAGTCCTTAATCACACATTGATTCAAGCCATCAGTTAATTAGACCCATAAACATTAAAGTAACCAGTTAAAAAATAATCATTTTATATTATGATAGGGTATCTGGGCATGTGTTGACAAAATACCTGTAAGTTGCTTTTCGGTGAAAGCAATTTGAGAATGAAATAAACCCAATATTTGAAATAATTTATTTCTATATTATACTTCCTCCGTCCCACAATAATGTGCACAAAATTTTATTTTTGGTCCGTCCCGTAATAATGTTCACATTTTTTAAAATGACAAAATATTCAAAACTTACACCCTTACAATATTATTATAATTGATTTAAATAATACCAATAATACAAATTTTCTTAGTTTTTGTACCCGAATGGGGGTGCAAGTTATTTCGGGACGGAGGGAGTACAAAATTTAACACTTTTATATTATTTTAAACGTTTTGTATGTATGTTAATTTTGTAAGACACGACATATATAATAATATATATGGAGTTCAATCTTGTACAAATTGTAGATGAGATTAAAAGTAGACTTTGGAGTTGATTTTATGTACATTATCGGAGTTTTGCCAACTTTTCTTTTGAGGAATGACTTATAGATCCAAAAAAATTACTAGATATTTAGAGAACCCTTACTTGTATCTCATTCTTTTGTAATCTGAGGTTTAATACCTTATATTGTTATTTCAGTAATGAAATATATTTTTTCTGACCAAAAAAAATATATAATAATATATATTCTAATTTGGATTGTAATCCTACATCTTAATATATATATATATATATATATATATATTTGTCCAAATATAAAGCAAAGACAAAGTAAATGTCAAATTGATTTAACACGATAAAGAAATTATTCAACAAAAGCATTTGCATATTATATTAATAAAAGAAATACCTCAGACAAGCCTAAATCACGAGAATTATACATCAACAAGCCCTAACAGACAATGCTTTTTGTGGTTCTTATTAGTTGGAAAAGAAATCTGGACACTGAATAACGTAGTTTTCCAACACTTGGAGATACTAATTTTATTCTGTCTTTTTTTAATGTCTTTTTATTCATTTTGATGACAAGTTGGATTTTGCTAGTTTTTGAGAGAATTCAGTTTCATCTAAAAGCTCGAGCTTTTAGAGAGGGTCGAGAATAATTTATTTATTTAATTTTTGAGAATTCCGTATCATCTAAAATCTCGAGCTTTTAGAGAGGGTCGAGAATAATCTATTTATTTAATTTCCCTCAACACTCCTCTCACGTAAGTAGAATCATTGTCCCTTCTCCTGGGAGAAGGTCCAACAGAGTGGACAATTTAAATGGGTGGAGTCTTTTTAATCGAACCCACAACCCTGACTACGATATCGTGAGAGGATTAAAATCTCATCTAAAAAAAGGCTAGAAACTTTTTCATACTTGTAAATTTTGCAAGTAGATGGCTTCGGTTAAACTGACTGCAACTAACTGGACTTTTGCGTTTTCAATATTTCCAAAAATTAATCCCTCATCTTATTATTCTTAGGAAAGAAACAAAAAAATATTCATTTATCTTATTAATTAATATTCATTAGGATTACAACTTGTCAATTGATTTCAAGCCGTTCTTATACCAAACGGTCTAAAATCAATTATATATTGTCTGCTTTAATGAGTTTATTATATGATTCTCTTTCTTGAAAAAATTGTAACTTTTGAAAAATATTTTACATATTGTACATGTGTACATACGCGTGACATTCAAAAAATTGTTGCGTTTACAATACAATAATATTAAATGGGCCGCAATTAATAAGTGTACCTCGGACTAGGAATTAATTATTTTATTAAAAAGTTACTCCAACATAAAATTTTAGTACTTGAAAAAATGTTATTTAATTTAATATATCTTTGCGGAGATAAGGTGGTGATGTCATATTAAAGAAAAAAATAAAACACGATTCACACTATTAAAGGAGAAAAGCTTAAAGCTTCCTTACATCCCACGTTTATATCTCCTCCAAAAACAACTATTCATGGATTTTCTGTTTCATTCATCCTTAACTAAACCTCTCAATCTTTCTGTTATATCATTACTCTCTTTTTCTCTCATTCAAAACCACATGCACCACAATAGTCCATAACTATTCAATTTTTTGTATAAATGCAAACTCCTGAATTTCAATTTACAACATAGCACTAGTACAATCTTTCATGTTCAATCATTGATACACTAAATTCTTACAACAATGGAAAGATTGTCGGGTTTTAAGACGAACGACGAGCCAATCGAGTTGCCACCTGGATTCCGATTCCACCCGACCGACGAAGAGCTAATCACTCATTACTTGTCTCATAAAGTTGTTGATAGCAAATTTATTGCAAAAGCTATTGGAGAAGTGGATCTAAACAAGGTTGAACCTTGGGATTTGCCATGTAAGTGATTACATTTATAGCCCTGGTTTCTTGATTAATTTCATGTATTAACTTGTGGTGTGTTTGGTTTATGAAGGGAAGGCGAAAATGGGGGAGAAAGACTGTTATTTTTTCTGTATGAAAGATAGGAAGTATCCAACTGGTATGAGGACTAATAGGGCTACTGAATCTGGGTATTGGAAGGCGACGGGAAAGGATCGAGAGATTTATCGAGCAAAAGTATTAGTTGGGATGAAGAAAACTTTGGTTTTTTATAGAGGAAGAGCTCCAAGAGGGGAGAAGACTAACTGGGTTATGCATGAGTACAGATTAGAAGGGAAGCATTCCATGCATAATCTTCCCAAAAGTGCAAAAGTAACAAACTAAACTTTTTTCCTCTGTTTTTCCCCTGTTTTTCCTCTGTTTTCTATTTGCTGAATGCTGATAATTCTTCTTTAATTTTTTCAGAATGAATGGGTGGTGTGCAGAGTATTTAAGAAGACTTCAGGAGGTAAAAAGGAGCACATTTCAGGGCTCTTGGGCAGCAGAAACGACGACGTTTCACAGTCGTCCGATTTGCCTCCCTTGATGGACTTATCATCTGATGAAAATCGTATGAGAATATTTCATGATACCTCTTTATCAAACCATGGAGACAAACCGTTCGATGAATTCAGCTCTTCTTCTTCTTCTTCAATGAAGCATGAATTTTCGCCTTTCGTCCCGTTTAATTTTCCACAAGGTTCCACTCCAAATTCGGTTTTCTTGTCTGAAACCATCCCTCGAGCAGAAGGCTTGAGTACCCACGATTCTTTCCTGATGCAAGATCAGTCGGTTCTGACGCTTCTGCTCGAGGAAAATGTTTCAAACACAACGCAAAATGGAAAAGCAGAAGTTTCACAGGGCGTGTCTTATGATGAAGTTGGATTTAAGACATGTTATGATCAAGAATTTCCAATTCTTTCGGCGGTTACAACGGACCTTGATTGCTTGTGGGATTACTGAATATCGCAACACTATTTGTTAGCAATGTTGAAGTACTTGCATCATGTGTTGAATGTGTTGTTGGTCTTTTATATGTTTGGGAAAATAAGTGTTCTCAGCCAAAAAACTAACTTCAGATTGTAGTTGTTTCTGTATACGTTTCTAGGCATAAACCTTTTTGTGAAAAAGATGTATTTATTAATATTTATATGTGAAAGTACTAGTACTTTTTAGTTTTTACAAGAAAATATATTTTTCTTTATTGTACGAAATGTATTCGATGAAGAGATTTAAGTGTTTGCATTTTGGTTATGTTCAATCTGCTAAATCAGTTGGACTATATATTTTTTCATGAATTAAATAATTAACCATATGGCTGTAGCCTGTCATCTGCATGTTAGGTCATCCACTTTTAAAACTAGCTTGTAAATTCATACTTAGGGGTGCTAATATTAAATTTTTTGAGAAATATATTTATAACTTTTTGGGTGGATATGTTCCAATGTTTATGACAAATTAAAGTACGCAATATTGACAGGATCTTAGAATCCCCGTCAAGTAGGAAGGGTTGAACAGACATCGTTTTCGACCTTATGCATGAGATAGAACTCTATTTTAGGGTCATATTATCGAGCTTGTTTAAAATGTTATTTTGTTCAAGTTCCATATTGACAGGGTTATATTATTCAAACTTGTTTGAAATATTATCGAGTTTTAATATTTATATTTAAAATTGTTTGATAATTAATCAAGTCGAGCTTTAATAGGCTTTGATCTAACTGAACATGGGTAGAGTAGTTTGACATTTTACACTTGTTTTATATTTTTTTACCTATCGAGCTCGAGTTCGACCTGAGCTTCAAACTGTATCAAACATAAATTTATGTTCAAACTTGTTTGATAACTATATCAAACCAAATTCAAACAAACAAGCTTTTACCGAACGATCTCAAATCAAGTATCAGAGCAAGGAAACATGAGTTCGATTATTTGAGCTAGAAAATAATGATATAAAACCACTTAAACAAATACATAACAAAATAAAAATATAGTAATACATATACGCACATAAAAATATAATATCGACATCGTTTCAAATGTGCGAATCAATACTTTGGTGAACTTCCTACACTGTTTAAATATTGGACATCAACGAAGTGGTTAATCAAGTCCTACCTAAAGTTGTTGAAAAATAGCACTATTACTAGGGAGAATCTAGCAAACTCATTCTTGTTAGCTGATAAATCTTTTTCAAATGACACAAACTCCCATTATTGTGATATATACATTTTATAAGATATTTACCTTTCAAATCGTACATTGATAAATGATAGATAGTGATTTTTTATAACATTGCAAATTTTAGTTTGTATATATCATCATAAAGCTTAAGGGCCCGTTTGGTACCCACCATTAATAATCTCCAGATAGGGCCGACAACTTAAAAGCCCTGACGACCCAGTTGAGATTACGTCCCAGTTGTTTGGTCCAACACCTGGATACAATTGTATCTGATTACATATTGACGAATTTACCCTCATTAAATATAACATATTACACATTTGTCCTGTTCCATTTCTCCTCTATCATTGAAGAAATACGCAGAACAGAAAGCCCTAGCCAAATCTTGTACATTCGTTTTCCGAAGCTTTCGGCGATGATTCTGAACGGCGACGCAATTGACGTCGCTCCCAGAATCATACGCAATCGACGCCAGCTTCCGGCGATGATTCTGAACAGAAAGCCATACCCATTGAAAACATAAAACTGGCGTAATCTGTTGAAATACCCATTGAAAACATAAACTAGTTAAACGTAAACATATGGGTGAAAAAATCATTACATAGTATCAGATTACGTCTTCAAAAACGTAGATGTTTCTGGAACTAAATTGATAACCGATCGGAAAAGTCTCCACTGAGAGCAAACTGCGTGAAAGAGGGCGAGCGATCGGAAATCAAAATCGCTCGAGCAGACCAAGACGATTGGAAAAGTGAAGATGAAAACCCTAATTGCTATCCACAGTACATTTTCGCCAGAGCAGAGAACGAACAGAAAAATGAGGGAGAAATGGAAATGAAGAGGCGTATCATGAGGTTATTTACGGTGGGGGTATTTTAGTAATCTTCTTTTAAACCCCGTGTTACTGTAGTAGACCGATACATAAACTTGTCAATTTCGGGCAGATATTTAGGCCGAAGAGAAATAGTAATTAGCGGTGGGCCTTGAGTTAGTCTTGGGCCTTCTTGACAATTTTACATACGCACCAAACAATCATTTTACCCAAGATTGGGCCACAATCAATGCTACCAAATGGGCCTAGGAAGATTATTTATCCATCACTTCACTAATTAAAGTTGTACACTTCGTATCATCAAAATATTATTTTCTCGTTAGCAAAAAAAAAAAAACAAAAAACATATAGTATGACTTTAGACGAACACTCTTTTAATGAAAATGTGATCTAAGAATAAAAAGATAAAGTCTCATGTACAACGGGTGTACGGATTTAAGATAAAATGACACTCGCCTCTACTCCTACTTCGTGTATCTACGAGAATATATACAATATATTGATAGATCAATTTTTTTTTTTAAATGAGTTATTCAATCAGAGTGAAATAAGACTTGACTTGACAAGACATGAGAGCCACGAATAAAAAATGCACGATTCATTAAGTCCAAAAACTAATTCGTCAATCTAAATCCGATTTTTCTATGTAACTTAAAAGTTGGCAATTATTAGAAAAATACAAAAAATAAGAAAGAGAGAATAGTATGGGTCATATTTGACAACCTTATAAATTGGGCTCCCAACAAGCAGGCCCAAATTAAACTGTACTCTTATGGCCCACGGGCTAATACTAGTGATCGACTAAGTAATAAATGGAGGATTAAATTCAAAATGGTCCTAAACTTTATCATCTTTTTAAAATGGTCCAAAGAAAGTTTGACTAATAAAATTAGTCCCAATTTTTTTTGAATTATACAATTTTAGCCCCAAAATTTACCGGCGGTTCAGAACGACACGAAACGACATCGTTTCATATCACACGCAACTCACGTGCGCCTTCAACTTCGGCGAAATTTACTGACTGTGTTAATATTAACAATTTATATTTATTTTTAAAGATAATTTTTTTTTTAAATTCCACGTCATTATTCCTAAATAATAAACTAAATCAATATATTAATGTTGTCAATGAATCGTCCTCCCCAAAAATCCAAAAAATTGTCTTCCAGATAAAATTCTCAGAAAACACAAAAATCGTCTTCTCAAAATTAACACCCATAAAAATTGCGTTGCCCATTCACCGGTCTCAGTCATCTTCTTCCCCAAATCTCTTCGAAGTGTGAAAACCCTAATTTGTTGCTAGCAGCATCGAGTTGTTGTACGGTGTGGAAACTATGTCTTCGTCTATGTCTTTCCTACACACAAATACCATATCTTCGTCTGCGCCGCTACGGAGTGGAAACTAGGGTTACGGTGTTACTAGCAGCGTCACGCCGCAGCTGTATGTTAGTGTCTTGCCGTTGTTGTACAGATTCTTCGATGTTGGGATATTAGGGGTGCCCGGATCTATTCGAGGTGAATTTAAATACATATTTAAATTAATTAATTAATTACTAACATGAATTAATCCTAAATCAATTCAACATAATAATTAATAAGCAAATAAACAACATGCGTACACATAATCCACGCAAATCCTAAAGCATCACGGAATCTGAGGATTTACGAGATTACATACCTCTTGTAGAGACAATCGTTGAGGCGATTGATCTACTCAAAGTGCCTTCTCAAATATGTCCCAAGTTCATTTAACGTAATCCGTTGGAAGGATTCACACTAACGATTTTAACAAGAGAAAATAAAATATTTTGCCACCACCTTTGTGCATTTATAATATTTCCAAACACATGGAATTAAGGCAGGAATGAAGGATTCATCCCCTATATATAGATGGGGGGGGGATTTTTTTAGGAGAAAAATAAGGAAGAAAATCTTTTTCTTGGTCTCCAAGAAATCTTGAATATATCTCCTATATTCTTTTCTCCTTAATTAAATTTTTCCATAAAAATCGCTCTTCCACTTTTCCCTAAATTTTCAAAAATAACAAGACAATATGAATCAAGATTTGACTTCTTGAATTTATGGGATAATTAATTATTCCAAGAATACTTATCTCTTTCCACAAAATATCTACAAGAAAATCTTTTCTTCCTTTTTCCTACAAATTTTCAAAAAAAAAAATTAAAAAATATTAGGCAAAATATTTTCTTATCATTTTTCGTTAATTGGACTTTTTTTTTTTGAAATTTATTTTGAGGCGCTTAGGAGAATTAAGATTGGACCTCCAAATGAAATTTTATGAAACTTTAATATTTAGCCAAAATATTATTCAAGTTTCATTAATATTAATTTCTCCACTATAAAATTAATATTGAACTATCCATCTTAACCCACATTCTGACTTCACAATAATATATTTCCATCATTATTTTCACGTTTAATTATATGTAAAATTCTAGTGTTTTAATTCTACATTTTATATTGTATTTAATTCTCTTTATATGCACACACCTACAGATAACTTGACTGCAGAAGCCAGAGATAATCTGACGAAACCCCACAGATTCTGAAACGCCCTCCACGAGAACCCAGTCCAAGCAGCACCACACGAACCACTAAATATATACACCAACTGCGCCACCACTATGAACCACCATGACGCGTTTAACACCACCGCACCTCCGACCATCCCCCACCCCAGTTTCAGCATCAATAGCCAGCTGAAGAATATATGCAACACTAACGCCGCCGCTGAAACCCACGCCATGACCATGATCTTGCTTTGCGCCTGCAAAAACTTGGCAATCGGAAAGTTAACAGCATATGCGTAGAGCTGAGGAATCAACCACAGAGCAAATTTCCCTGCCGATCTCGATATATCCTCCGTTTGTCCCATTAGAAACAAGAATGGCACTGCGAAAATGTAGATAAACATAAGCAGAAACGCCGTCGTTATGAGGATGATCCACGATCTTTGCATATAAACACCAAGCATCTCGATTTGCCCCGCTCCGTACGCTTGTCCGCATAGCGTTTCCACCGCGCTTCCCATTCCCAACTATTGAAGATACTATTAATATATTATTAATATTGATAAGTGTAATAGCTAAAATAGTTAGAGTACCACTACTTATGTCAGATTATGAATTCGAGTTACTAACCCGATTTTTTAAAAAATATATTGTTCAGTAAAAACTTTTAATAATGATCAAGTAACATTATTCAATAGATCCACTAGGGTCGGTGAGCAAAGAAATCAATTTCATACTAAAAAAAAGTTACTAATTATAAATTAAAATTAATGTTGACGATTTAAATAAAGCAAAATTAGGTAAAATTGGTTACCATGACGCCGAAAGATAAGCCGGCGATGACGGAGTTCTCGACGGAGAAGGCGGCGATTTCAAGGGTGCCGACGTGTCCGGCGAAGGTTTGGGTGATGGCGCCGAGTGAGTACTGGCAAACGCAGGTGAAGATAGCGGGGCCCGCCAAATACCATGGCTTTTTGGATTCGGAGGTGAAGGCGTTGACGAAGCTGTGGGCTCCGGTGATCGGAGGAATGTCGTCGCCGTCGTCAACGAACGAGTGGGTTGACCATCTCTGAGCCGTATAGCCCTGTACGGAAAGCCCCGGTTCCTCCACGAGTAAGGGCTGTTTGGACGAGTTGGCCATTCTTAATTGTCTTTCTTAATAATAATACTTTTGTTTATTTTGTGGTATAAATCGAGTGGCGCCGTGAAAGCTGTGGGAAATTGCAATTGCAGAATGCACACAAATTCTACGCTTCTATAATTTGCTCGAAGAATATAAAAGAGAAAACGATCATGTCAGTCAGACAAAGTAATTCTAATTGATGTTTTTAAGTGAATGATATTAATTGATATTTTAAAAGGAAAAATGTATCATGAATTGCAATCTCTCCTGTATTTACATCATTTGACTCCCTAATTTCTTGGGAGAAAATGAAAAATACCCATTTTTATTAAAATAAATTATTTTATCCACCTATTATAACATAAAATGTTTTTATTACCCATTTTGAAATATTTAAATAAATTGATTTTAAAAAAATGTTATTTGTCCACAAGCCTACCCCTCTTCAAGCCCACACCCACCCTCTCAAACCACAGAAAGTTGTAATTGTCAGCGTTATGCCCACTGTATTAGCCACCTAATTTATTTTATGATTTTGGGCCATGGATTAATCACCATATTCCAGTTTAATTTAGGATTCGGTGTACTCACTATGAGATGGGATACAAAATTGGGCCTTAACGCTTTAACACTTTAGAAATGATTTGTGTTAAGTTGTATCTCGTCTCATGCATGAGACCGTCTTATATAAATTTTTATCAATATATATACATTTGATAATTCGGTAGTTGGTCGGATACCAAATTATTAAAAAAAAAGATTCATGTTAAAATGCACATATAAGTACAACATCCAATATCACATAATTTCCTAATAATTCTAGAACAAATCAAATCAATCTAAAATCATTCTAAAGTCAACTTATTTTTTTTATATCTTTCACTCGTAATTATGCTACAAGAATAATTTATTTATTTGGTTATCCTAAATTGCTTCTAACGTACAACATAATCAATCTAAAATTTGGGGTGGATTATTTTAGTTGCTTTCTCAGTTCTCATACTCTGGGAAATTTTTGATGGCCTTTCATGAGTTTGTTCTTTGGTTTTTCCGTCCTTTGGGCTTTTATGGGTTATCCAGTTGACTTCGACTTAGGCCCAACTTCAAGCAGTCTTTAATGGCCCAAAACACGTTTGCCTTTAATATATACACAACATCTATTGATAACATCAACAATTAAAATTTAGGCATACACATATATTGAAGATAATAAAATTCAAAATTATATAACAGGTTATGGATCTAATCAGAGAAATTAACAGTACTCATATACATTAATTGTATAATGTAATTATACACGATTTATATTTTTTTATGAAATCAACTAATACTATTTAAAATATTATATATGTATACAATTTTTTGTCAATTGACGAACTTTCACATGTCTCAATTAAAATATTAGCCTTGGGACGAGCACGCTTATTATTATTTTTTTTCTTTAAGGTTTGGGTTAAAAACGAATAATTGCCACTAATTGGGCCATCTCTATCACATATCTGAATTAGGATATGCCTTGGGACAAGCTAGTCTATTTAGACAAACATTGCAGCACAAACATATTGGGGTGGACAAGTACTATTAGATTTGGATTCAACCTGCCCTCTCAAGTGGAATATATATAGCTACTAACTTTTTTTTTTAATAATCACTTATTTCAATTAATTATAATTAATTAGTAAGCATAATTAATTATGTAGGAGTGGCTATTGGAGCTGGATGGCAAGCTGTGATAGCCAAGGTCAACATCTTGTGCTTCCATTTATTTGGGGTTCCTTTGGGCCTAATCATGGGCTAAAAACTTAACTTGGGTGCAGGGCCCATTCTAAGATTTATAGAGCCTGAGTTGACTTCTAAAATTAAACCCCCTTAAATTAACCTTGTATTGTGTGTTTCTCAAAGCCTATACTATAGGAATAATCCTCTCCGATTTTTTCCTCATTTAACCTCTTTTTAACTTCATTGTTACTCTACTTATTTATTGCAATTAAATATATATCGATAGCTATATTTGCCTTTTTATTGAAAAAAATATACTCTACTTATTTATTGCAATTTTAAAGTAAATAATAATTTTTTAAATAAAAATATTAAAAAGAAAATACTAAAAAATCAACAAAAAGTTTCGTAAAAATGTAATAAGATAAATATGTCAAAAAGTTTGGTGCAGGTAAGACAAATTCAAGAACCATAAATCACTCAATTTTGTATTATCTTCACCAATTACAGAATTTGGTTGTAAATTAAAAAAATTTCATGTATGAAAATTAGACTTTATCATTAATTAAATGTGACATAGCATTTTATATTTGTGGCCTAAATATTATTAATTAATTTTCAGGGAATATGGTATGGAATGGTGGGTGGAAAACGATTGCTCATAAAGACAAAATAGTATTCCCTCCGTCCTATTTTTTATTGACCATTTTACTCTTGACTCGTGTTTTAATGAGCGAATTATTTATTAATATATAAAATGATAACGTGATTTTTAAAGTGGTGTCGGATAGATGAGGGTTAAGACTATCATACTCTACCTTAAAATTCTCTTTATAATTTCAAATATTAATAAATAACTCATTCACTAAAATACGAGTCAAATAGTATATGGACAATTTAAATTAGTACGGAAGTAGTACTACACCGTATATACGAGTACAAGTCTCTGCAATATGATGGACTGGAACGGGAAACACAAATCGGAAAAGTGACCGAACCTTTTTCTTTTTTAAATCAATATGTTACAAACATGTCGATGCATCCCTAATTAAAAACAAGGCAAATTATGTTGTGCACACATGCACCAATAAAATTAGAAAAAGATCTCATAAAATTAAATTGTATCAATTTTTATTGATGCAATTTAATTTTAGGAGTTTGGTGCAATTTAATTTTAGGAGTTTTTTTTCTAATTATTTTTCAGTTTTAGTTTTTTTTTTTTTAATTTCAGTATTAAGTTTTTTTTTTTCGATTCGAACCCAAATCCGGCCCGAGTGATTCATGATTCACCCAGCCCAAATGATTTATATATGATTTATGGTTCATTGTTTAGGGGTTAGGGTTTAAAGTGCATAGTTTAATATTCAAATTAAAATTGAATCAAATTGCACCAATTGCAATTGGTGCACATGAGAGTAACTCTAAAAACAAATGCGGCACATTCACTCCTTTTTTAATTACGAAAGAAGTCAAGAACAATTAATTTTCCACCCCAGATTAAAGAATTGCGAATACTAAGCAAAGCGATCGATGCAAGTATTTCATTCTCCCTTTTTTGGTTCAAGAGGGGTTCTGATCCTAGAACAACTAAGTGTCGTGTAAATAAACATTATGTAATGTTAAAAGGAGATCTTTTTATACATATTAATAGTACATTATTTTCAATCAATGATTTTCTTCTATTTGATTCACAACTTTCTCAACGTCTTTGGTCTTAGCAGCATCTGTTTCTCCTCTCCAAAATTTAATTCGTTTTGCAGCAACCGAAGCCTGCACTCAGAACCACAATTTGTTAATTGAGCAACAATAACAAGAATAAAGATTACTATTAAAAAAAGAAAAAGAACCAGAGAGACATATATAAATGTTGTGTAAACCTCTTTGTTCCAGTCGGTTCTTAAAACAATCCAAAAGAGGACTAGGGTCTGTACAAGCGTTCCAGTTACCATTCCATACCATATACCCTGAGAATTGATTAATATTTAAGCCACAATTAGTATTTTAAAATTAATACAAACATGTAATTTTTTAAATTGATTTAACATGGTATATACGTACTTTGACAGCCAAGTTAAGTTTGTAGCCCAAGAGTAGACCCAGAGGAACACCAAACAAATAGAAGCAGACGATGTTCACATTGGCAATGACAGCTTGCCATCCAGCTCCAATAGCCACTCCTGCATAATTAATTAAGCTTAGTAATTAATTATATTATTAAATTGAAAACATTAATGATGATTAAGAAGATATAATAGGCATATATATTCCACCTGAGAGGGCAGGTTGAATACTGTTGACGACGATGCAGAAGGCAAGCAGCGGCGTGAGGTCATACACCACTGCTTTGACTTGCTCGCTTTCGGAAAATAATGAAGGATACTCATTTTGGAAAGCGAGAAGAATGAGCGAAACGACTAGGCCGATCACGAACGAAGAAATGACCGTCACGGCCACCGAAAATTTAGCTTTTCTTGGATGAGATGCTCCCAGCTCATTTGAAACTCGTACGCTGCCAAATTAAGGTGTAGATAAAAAAATTATAATTTAATTCCATATATATTATATATTAATGTAGTGTGGATTAATTAATTACCTTATGGCAGCATTGAATCCAAAGCTAATTGTATTTGTCCACCCCAATATGTTTGTGCTGCAATGTTGTGAATGGTAAAACTGATTAATACTTTGAATAGGGCAGTAGTGGTAATTATTAACAACATAATTAATATTATTAGTGATATATACTTACCATATAGATAAAGCGGCTACAGAAACTTCTGCATCCTTCAAGTATCCAGCAAACAGGGCCAATGCCATGAAGTACCATGCTTCTAAGCTGTACATGTAAGAGAAAAATAGTTAATTTCTTCTGTAAGTAAACCGATCCAAAAAAAGGCATACTTAATTTTGCTCCATTGTCAAAACATTTTTGGACTAGTTTTCCATGTCTAGCTACTTTAATTTCAACACCCTTAAAAGTCAATAATTAAATAAAGTGCAAAAGAAATTTGTAAGAATTGTGTTACCAAATCATTACAGCGGATGCAAGTGATAGCTTGACAAAACCCCACAGGTTCCTAACGGCCTTCAATGTAAATCCAGGCCATGCTTGACCACACGTCCCGCTCCAAATGTAAATCAGCTGCCCTATCACGATCAACCACCACGAAACATCCAGCACGGCAGCTCCGGCCGCCATTCCCCACCCGAGTTTCAGCATCAACAGCCAGCTCAGCGCTACATGAATCAACAACGCCACCCCGGAAATCCAGGCCATGGCCATGATCTTGCTTTGCGCCTGCAAGAACTTAGCAGTCGGAAAATTCAGTGCGTATGCAAAGAGCTGCGGAATCATCCAGATTGCGAATTTGCCAGCCGCCCGCGATATACTCTCCGTTTGCCCAATCAATAGCAGGAACGGCGTAGCAAAGAGATAGAGAAACATGAGGAGGAAAGCAGTAACGAGAAGCATAATCCAGGATCTCTGCAAATACACTCCGATCATGTCCACCTGTCCTGCCCCAAACGCTTGCCCGCACAGCGTTTCCACCGCGCTTCCCATTCCCAACTGTTGAAGGAAATAATATAACCATCAAATTGATTAAAAATGATGATCCAAATTAAAATTGAGGATTTTATGTACCATATTAGGAAATTAAATAAATAAACTAATTGAAATTTAAAGAGATGATATTTTTTTTAAAAAAATAGCATTTGAACAAAGACTTGTGTTTAAATCCAGTTGAAAATAACTTCATTCCTATTAAGTTGTCCATTTTAAGGCCCCTCCTCCTTAAATTAATTAAATAATTCCACGCCCTCCCTGTGTAAAGTTAGCTGGACTTTTAAATGAAATGAAATTATTTCATACCATGATGCCGAGAGATAAACCGGCGATAACAGAGTTTTCTATAGAGAAGGCGGCGAGGTCGAGTGTGCCAACGTGGCCGGCGAAGGTTTGTGTGAATGCCCCCAAAGAGTACTGACAAAGCCCCGTGAAAATGGCGGGTCCGGCTAAGAACCAGAGCTTTCCCGATTCCTCCTTAAAAGCAGAGAGAAATTTGGAAAAAGTCTCAATTGGAGGAATGTCATCCTCATCGACAATGAAGGATGAGAAAAAAGAAAGGTTAGAAAGTCGCTGCAATGAATAAGTTGGCACAAATTCAGGAAGTTGAGCTTCTTCATTAAAATCGCCTTCATCAAGAAGTGGCTGCTTGCTATTAGAATATTTGTCCTCCATGTTTTTTACAAATTTTATCAATTGGAAGAGAGAATGAGATGGGTGACTGGGTGCTGATTGCACAAGTCGCATGCTATTTATAGTGTTTGTTTATACATACATACTACATTGAATATTTTATTCATCTTGTTTCTGACCAACGCGTTTTAATATTTTTGACCTTCAACACGTTAGTACTATTATAGTAATATTAATACATATCACATGATCATTAATTAACACGACCTAACATGCTAGATCCGGCCAGCTAAAAAGTTTCTAATAAGCCCGTAATTTTTTCTTTAAATCTATAATTTTGGAATGCGGATTTTTTTTTTTACTTTATCTTAATTTTGTTCATGTAGAACTTTCTTTTGTTCATAGGAGTAACATTTCTTTTTGTTTCATGTAAAAAATAACTTGAAAAAAAAAATTGGATGATGATTTTTTTTTTCGCTTATCTTGGTTTTTGTTCATGTAGTAACATTCTTTTTGCTTTCGTAGGGTAACACTATTTTGTTCATGTAGTAACACATCAAGTTGTTCTATAAATCTGCAATTTTGGACTGGGGATTTCTTTTCGCGCATGTACTGATTTTGTTTATGTGGTAACACGTTTTTATTCATAGCGTAACATTGAAAAAAAAAATTATGTGCTCAATAAGAATTGAACCTGCGACCAAATACACTAAAAATAAACCAGAACCATTAGGCTACAACAATTTTTGATGAAAATATCCTTGCATGAAATATAATAGTTAAATAGCTAACCATACGCCTAACTCCGCTTTCTGCCCCAGCGCCGCCATGACCATTGACATGAATTTTAGTCTTTTTGCCTTAATTATGTGGTATTGCACATAACACTAGTGTACAATATTTCACACAAGACTCACTCTAATAAATAATATTATCAGTAATACTTTTAATTGTTAATTTTTTTCGAAATGGAATGCCCATTCCCACCTTTTTTATTTGTCAATCTGGATTTTTTTAATTCAAATAATTATTATTTGCATTAGTGTAGGAGAATAATATTATCAGTAATACTTTTAATTGTTAATTCTAATAAATAATATTATCAGTAATACTTTTAATTGTTAATTTTTTTCGAAATGGAATGCCCATTCCTACCTTTTTTATTTGTCAATCTGGATTTTTTTTAATTCAAATAGTTATTATTTGCATTAGGGTAGGAGAATTAAATATCATATTTTAATTTTGTCTTTTTATTTATTTTTTGTTTTATTATGCGTTAATAATTAATAAAAGAATAAAATGAACACACCACATATAATTATTGCTATCTAATAATATTTTAAATTATATAAATGACAAATGAGATGGATGGGTGAGATTTCAAGTGTGGATAGCTCAAGTGGTTAGAGCTCCACCACCTAAAATCTTGAGGTTCCGAGTTTGAGACATAAAGAGGGAATATTTATTCCCTCTTGTGGTGGTCCCCCTCTTATGTGGTGGTGGTCCCTCTGTTGTTGGGTTGTGGTTAGATTCGTGCATGCAGTTGCGGTTTTTGAGTTGCGATTCGGGTGATCCATTTCTTTGTTGTGATTTTCGGTTAGGTCTACAACAAAGATGAAATAATATTAATCGTGTCTTTAGATGATAAAAGAAATTATTGTAATTGATTATGTTAGAAAATTATTGTAATTGATTGTCTTAAAAAAATGTACTCCCTCAATTTTTAATTAGATGTCGTTTTAGCCTTTTGAAATATTTTTAAAATAAATGTCGTTCTGAGATTTTCTTCCTCTTTATCTCATATTTACCCTTAATATGATAATTTTAAATTTCAAATTTCCTATAAAAATGTTGTGTGTATATTTTTTCAACCAATAATAATTATTATTAAAAAAATAATACTAATAATTAAGCTTATTTTTTTTTTTTAAAAAGTATGTCGTTAATTTGTCTTAAAAAACCCCGGAAGAAGGGCGTATTAAAATTTGCAAAAGATTAAGCCGACATACATATCAGTTCACAGTTCACACATGGGTCATGGCTTGACATCAAGTGTACCTTCTGATTGAGACATTAAATACGTATAATTAAATTGAAAATGTTTGTATGTTAACATCAATAAAATTGGCCGTTCAATTTAAAAAAGAAAATAGCACTGGTAGTTCTTATTTTACTCACAGACAACCATTATATTAATAAAATGAACTCTACAATATTTTAAAATACCCTTATTTTATTTATTTTTTAAAATATTTATGTTCAAACATCAATCATAAATTTAATGGATGGAGAAGTATATACATATTTACTTTTGAGAAAGTGCAATAACTCAAACGAGTCGCCGTATGCCCGATCAAAAAACTTCCTTATATTGACTAATAGTTGGAGTGGCCTAGCAGTAAAAGGTTCCTCTTTTTATTATAAGAGAGGGACCATAGCCCGAACCTGAGGGCCAATGCATGTTGACAATTATGTAGTATATATTTTTCAATCAAAATCCGGAAGCCAATCCTTTTTAGGATGTATTTTGAAACACTTAAAACAGCTTTCAGAAGCACTTATTTTTAAAAGTTGTGAGAAGAAACTTTGAAAATAAGTGTTTCTGGAAGTTGTTTTAAGTGTTTCAAAACACGCCCTTACAATCGAAAGGTTAAATTTTTTTTGGTCGTTAGAGATTTCAGATTTTAATATTTTTGTAAGCAAAAGAAACCTTCAATCTTTTCTTAACAACAATTAATAATTATGATTTTTTAAATTAATAAGAATGTTTGTTGTTGAAATATTAAAAGAGGGCGACAAAGAAATCTAAATTTATTTTAGAGAAGTCTTGAAAGAGATCATTTTATACATAAGATAATATTTTATATATATTATAATACTTTTTAAGTATAAATATTATAAAAATATGTAAAAGTATCATTTTTTTTTTATGTATAAGATCATTTTATAGATTTCTTTTGTTTATTTTAAGACAACAACGCATACTTATATAGATTATCATTTTCTAATATGAATGAAGATTGTCAATTTAAGAACCTAATCTCAACTTTGACATATTTAACATATTGAGAAGAAAATTTCCGCAACTTGATTATACGAATTTAGAGGGTCCAATTTTTTAAGTCAACTCAAACATTACAATTCCTAGGATCGGCTCTACACACAAATAATGATTTTGATAGATCAGAAATCCGATTATAGCTCTTTGAAAATTATTTACACAACTACGTGCTCGCATATATATTCGGCCTACACCAATTCACAATTTCCTAAAATTACAAATTACTCTTTTTGTTTAAGAATATTTTATATACGAATTAAAATATATAATTAATAAATATGTTAATCAATATCGAATTGAGTTGCAAGATTCAAAGCTCAGAAAACGAAACACACAAGAACGAATGAAATCGAAATCGCAAAACAAGAACACAAACAACGATTTACGTGGTTCGGTTGTAAAACCTACATCCACGGGATTAGAGCACTCTTTCACTATTAACAATGAACGATTCAGGACAGTTACAACCCTCAATCGATCGAGATTTAGAAACGATCTTATGAAATCTCTAAAGAACTACTTTCTTCTCTCAATTGATATGAACTCTCCAGAAAAATAACACTCTCTCTTGTTATAAAGATAATTGGTGAAGCCTGCAATTTATAGTAGTAACCATCTAACAGAATCGAAAACCAAAAAATAAGCAGAATACCGCCAAAGTAGTAGCGCGTTTTTCCTTTGAACTCTCGATCTGAATCGAAAATCCGTCTGAGGGTCAGGATCAAAAAATCAATAGAAAACTGAAATTCAGGCTGATTCTGAACAAACCCATTCAGGCTAATTTACTTCAGGATGATTTGATTCAGGACGATTTCACTTCTGATCAGGATTTACTTCTACATCACTTGACTCTCACAATTCTCCACCTCAAGTGTTTAGAACTCCAAGTGCTCATCATCTCCAATCCTCACAGCTTCACTAATCAATCTCACATGGTCCAAGCTTCACCAGTTCAGAGCAATACTTGAACTTACTCCCAGGCAACGCTTTTGTGAGCATATCTGCTGCATTGTCCTCAGTTTTCACCTTACTGATTTTCTCAGCACCCTTCTCCACCATGTCTCTTACAAAATGGAACTTAACACTAATGTGTTTCACCCTTTCATGAAAGACTTGATGCTTCACCAGATGAATGGTACTTTGATTATCACATAAGATAGTAACACTCTTCTGATCAATCCCAAAATCCTGCAGAATTCCCTTTAACCATGTAGCCTCTTTCACTGCTTCTGTGACTGCAATATATTCAACCTCAGTTGTAGATAATGCCACCACTGGTTGTAATATGGACTTCCAACTCACTCTTTGTACCATATAAAGTGTGAATATAACAGCTTTTGTTAGAGACTTTTCTTGTATCAATACTTCAAAGAAAATCAACATCAACAAAGCCTTGTAGAGGTTATGCTCGCTTCTCGGTTTTCTCAAACAATAAGCCCGACTTTCTTTGTCCCCACTAACATATCTAAATACCCACTTTAAAGCTTCCCAATGAGTTCTTCCTGGATCAGCCATGAATCTACTTACCATGTTCATTACATAAGCAAGATCAGGCCTGCTACAAACCATAGCATACATTAAACTTCCTACTCCATTTGCATAAGGCACACTGTTCATCTGCATTCTTTCATTTTCACAAGATGGAGACTGATCTTTTGACAACTTAAAATGTTGACCAATAGGTGTATTCACTGATTTTGCCTGATGCATGTAAAATCTCTTAAGAACCTTACGAACATACCCAAATTTTGAGTCAAAAACAAGTTTCCCTGCAGCTTTATTCCTGATAATATCCATTCCCAGAATCCTCTTTGCCTCACCTAAATCTTTCATCTCAAAAGGCTTTGCTAAGTTTTCCCTTAATAATCTGAATCCTAGTTGTGCTTTTATAAATAATAAAAAATAACATAAATAAATTAGAATTTATAAATAATAAAAAATAATTATAACTTTAAAAGGTGTGGAATTAATGCACATATATATATATATAGAAAATTGATACAATTTCATTTTTTTTAAATTAATTAATTTGTGGACATATACTATTAAAGTTGTAAACATAACCAATGAAATCAAGTGCCCGAGTGGTTGAGCACCCGCCCCGTCGCTCAACCAACCCGGGTTCGATCCCAGGCGAGAGCGAATTTCGCTCATTTACACCCAAAGCCTGTGAAGGCTTATATACACTATGGTTCGATGGTTAGTTTTTTGTGGCTCGGGGTTCAGGTGGTTCGATGCCTGCTCAGGCCACCTGGTGGCCTAGGATCGAACCTCCTGAACGTTTTTTTTAAAAAATAAAATGATTTGGGACGGTTTTTGGACGAATTTTACCGTCCCTGATAAAACCGTCCCTAATTTACCGTCCCTAATTTGGGGGCTGTTTTACCGTCCTAAATATCGACACCTTTCGGGATGATAAAACCGTCCCTAATTTCGTCCGAATTTGGGACGGTTTAACCGTCCTAAATACCGACGGTTTTGGGATGGTTTTTTGACCCGAAATGGGGTGGATCAGGGTCGTTTTGAGACGATTACGACAGTCCCAAATTCATTCACGATTTGGGGGATTTATTTGAATCAAAAACCGCCCACGATTTGGGGACGATTTCGATTATTTGGGACGGTTTTGATTTGAGACGACTGTTTTAAAGACGGAAAAAAACCCGTCCCAAAATCGTCTCAATTGAGGTTTTGGGAAGGTTTTGCCGTCTCAAATTACGTCCCTAAAATGCAGATTTTTTGTAGTGTTTAAGGAACGGAGATTAAGAAATAACGAACCACTGAGGTATAATTCTTCTATATTCAGTACTGAAGAATTTATCCTCATGTAGGTCATATTCAGCGCATCATAATGCACTAGTGTAATCTCCTGGTCAAGAAAAGTCAATCTGAACCTTACACTTCAACCTTTCATGATGGGTTGTTCATTTTCATCTAGGTTGTGAATTTGTACTTGTTTACAAGGAGTTGTTAATGTGATCTCATGTGATCTGGTATCACCACATTAACTACAATGTGATGCGTACTATGTATGGAACAATTATGCAGTAAATATATATAACATTCAATCATATTTAAAACAACAGTGATAAATAATTTAATTTCAGTAAATAAATAAGAAATTCTGTTTGATTATACAAAGTAAAAACATACTTTCTAGTATAACCCCAACAGGGGGACCACCACAAGAGACAATAAATTTTCTCTCTCCGTGTCTCGAACCAAGACCTCGGGATCTTAGGTAGTGGAGCTATAACCTTCAGTTTTAGTCCTTTTGTTGTCAATTTTAATCACTTTTGCTAGAATTTTAAAATTTGACAGGAAAGTTGCCCTAATTATGTATTATGATCGCCACCATTCCCATTTGAATAATCTTCCAGGAAGCAAAACTCTCAATCAATTTCATGTTTCGATTACACCTACCCCAAGATTAATTCGCGACTTCAAAACCGCGAATATCGTCAATTCTCATGGCTAATTTAGAGTGATTTATGCAGTCAGGTGAGGGTCAACACCTCTACTATTTTCTTCCTCTCGCGGAGCACATCATTTTAATATCTTTTTTGTGTCATAAAGTATTCCACAACACATTTTCGACCATTTTTTTGTAATTTTTCCGGCCAAAATTCAAATTTTCGACGAAAATGATCAAAATTTAGAAAAAAAATGACCAAATTTAATAGATTTACCTACATATTAATAATTATGAAAAAATATAAAAATATATTGTATTTGCATATAGTATATAACACATATTTTGATTTTTAATATATAAAATGGGGCGCGGGTCCCGAGTAATACCCAGACATATCCCATCTCACTACGGGTACGGGGTGGGTCCGATCCAAACAGTGCCGGTCAGGGAGGGTCGGGGTGATATTATCATCCCTATTAAAAACTTACAAAATTCTTTATGGACCGAAATGAAATTACAGGACCATTTTTTATTATATCTCAAATATTTACTTACACTTAATTTCTTTTTCTTTTTTAGATTTTAGATAGCTATAATAACAGATCCAAATATTATATACATATGTATATATTTTTACATCTCGCAGCACATTCACATACTAGGTTGTGTAATCAAGCCGACGTGTGTGTTTGCAATAAAAATCGCAACTCTTCAGATCAATGATCTAACCCATGTTCAGCATTCATTCAAATACAACCACTCACATGACCAATTGACCATATTCCATCTGGAATAATAATTATTTCCGCAACTAGATCACATACTATTAATAAAACGTTAAAGAATTATCGTATATCGATCATAATTCAACAAATAGATATCTAACTCTATCTAACCAGGTGGCTTAGCTCACTTAGTCACTGGGCTCCTTCATTGAGTGGGAGACTCAGGTTCAATTCCCTTTGGGAACGAATTGGAGTTTGAGAGTTATACGGTAACTTGGTGAATTTATGGAGTGTTTGGGTGCTTGGTGTACTAACTACTAACATCTAACAATTAACTTTGTCCGATAAAAAAAAATCTAACTCTATCTACTTGCTAGATATAATGTTCAAAAGATTAACCATGCATACCTAATCCAAATTATTTCAATTTACCAAAAGAATCAAATCTTGTAAAAAAAAAATAAAAAAAATTAACACTTAATCTCCGCGATCTCACATATAATGAGGAAAATATAGAAGCTAATGATAAAATTGAAGAAAATAAAAGAGACGCACGAATAATTGCACGTGCCCATGTTTTGTTAAGGCATAGATGATAGACCGACGTGACATAAAATATATTGGAGAATTTAAGAAAGTACTAAAGTCTTTATATCTCTCTAGTATAGATAAGTATCAGTTAAGTTATAAATTATAATTGTAAAATACGTCTTAATTATATCAATTAACTTATGTCTTCAGGAATATTTTTGTTCTTGAAACATATATAATCTCAATCTACCCCACTTTTTATATCGTTAGAATAAAAAAAATTCGTGTATAACGCAATAGCCAATACGAATAGAGTTTTGTTATCTCAAATCGCTTTAATTTGAGCCCAATTTCACATTCTCATTTCACTTTGTATCCTCAGGGACCTTAATTACAAAACCGCACCAACCTTTATTAGGGAAAAAGAAAACGATCAATCCTCACTCCGGCCCGCATGTAAAATTTGTGTAGGATAATCTCATATGAGACGAGTCTCTATCTTAATTAAATATTTGAGTACTTGTGTTTTTCTTTTGAAAATGAATGTCGATTTAGGGTCACATAAGTCTATAAACCATATTAGCATAGTAAATGATACCGTCTCAAATGAGTTTTTATCAAATGGATTAAAAAGAAAAATAGAACAGTTTACTTGTATATTTATATTTTTTTAAATAATGAAAACAGATAGTATAAACTAGTAAATGTGAACCCGACACCAATTATTTGGACACATATTGAACGACTTCTCATAAATCTTGAAATATTGAATTAACAATTTTTAAAGTATTAAAAATAACTTTAATCAAATGCATCAACTATACTTTCTCGAGGGTACATTGAAATTTTCAAATTGGAGATCTTCATTGGTGGGAATATATCATAAAAAATCACAAATAAATAAGCAACAACTTTCCAACTACTCGCATAATTCTGTCTATGGTATGAACAAACAACACAATAATTAGTAACGTCTAAAATAACGTAAATGCCTATCATACTACCCTACAATTTTATTTTTTTTATTATTTGTTGCCGAATTTTCACTTAGAAATATTGAATCCACGTGACACATGCGTAAACCATTAACTAATTTCAACTGGGAGTAGTTACGTCACCCAAAATTTTTGTAGCTGGCAACAATATAATTGTTTATCAAACCGATTTTTTATTTTATAATTGGCAGTTGACCAGATTTCTGAGAATATATCTATATTGTAAATACGTGAAGTAATTTAGTCCACTCCTTGCGGGCTGCGTGAATGATTATTATAAACAAAGAAAATCAAATTAGAATCACTGGTGATTCATTTGTGATTCTCTAGTTTAAACGATTTCATACGGAATCATATATATATTCTCCACCCATTGTTTAACTTAAAGAAAAAGCTAATTAATCGTATCTTAGACGCGCAAATTAAGGGTGAGACTATATATTTGCACCCTTAAAATGCTGAAATATACGTGACACCTTCAAAGTTCAAACTTGATTAAATCAGTTCAAAAGGTAAAAGGTATCACTTGGATGGCCTTATATAAAAAATGCCTTATATATATTCAGAAATTAATCTTTTTAGAATATCCATTAATAAAAATCACAAATTAATCTTTTTCCCAATATTTAATTAATTAAAATGAAAGTTCAAAATGGGTCCGAACAAAATTACAATAAACATACTCCCTCTGTCCAACATATAGACTTGCTTTCATAAAAAATAGTTTCCTTAATTTATTTACTAATAAAACATTATGTATTAATTATATTGAAAACTATACCAATTATTAAGTAGGGTTATAATAAAAATACATTTCTATAATTTATCTTTCAATTTTTTTTAATCTTTTTACAACACTCAATCAGTAAATGTAAATGCACTATATTAATAGTTCAAACTCTTTTTTCTCTACCTTTGATAAAAAAAATTATTTTGCGCTTTTATGATATTTTTATCCTTGTTATATTAATGTCCATCTCTCCCATTAGGACGCGGGACCCACGCGACCCCTATGTTCAACTTTTTTTTAATAAGAGTAAATATGTTATAAAAGAAAAAAAATTACCAAGGATAAGCAAAAAAGAGTTTGAACTATGAATATAGGCTTGGATTGGTAGGGGTTATTATGAGTTTAATAGTGGTCAGTAATTATTTGCAAAGTCATTTGGTAGCCAGCATATAGCCCGTACTAATTAGTAAGGATCCAATTTTTTTATTGATGACCCGCACCGTAATACCGTTCATTTCCTGCGAATCACTATTCCCTTTCACACTAAATAATACCTCCTCCCCCAAGGTATTAGCCGAAGAGGGCTTCTACAGTCACTTTCGACGGGACGATTTTGCCCCTCTTCAAGTGTAATATATGACCAAATAAAATCCAACTTTGTTCATTCATCAATTATTGCTTTTTGGTCGAGGTTTTTCGATTTTGGGGGGACGCAAAATTTTGAAGTTTGGCACATGCGAGCACGATTAAATCGGCGGCGGCATTTCGAATACAAACGACGACGACGTCGTGGGTAGTGTCGATTAAGGTATTTATATCACACCTAATTCGATTTTCTCTATCACGAATCGTCCACCTCAACTATCACTCTAATTAATTGTAGCTTTCTAATTTGTCTTGCATTACCCTTTGTAGTTTTCTCGAGTTGGATTATTGAGGTTTGATGCAGTAATTTGTGTGTATGGTTGTCGATTAACTAGGATTCTTAATTGATGCAGGGTTGGGGTTGGGTTAATTGATTGTTGTTGGGATATTTTAGTTTTGATGAATTATGCCAAAACATTATCAACTTGTGTTATTGAAGCTAATTTACAGATAACAAGTTGAGGGGGAACTCACAAAATCAGAAGAAGATGATCGAGATCGAGGAGAAATTAGACGAGACCGATCGAGATCGATGTTATAGACGAAGTTTCGAAGTTAACAGATTAGTGCGGTAAATCGGATGAGAAGAAAAACTAAGCCAACAAATCGGAAGGAAAGAGTCATTTGATCGGATGACGGAAGCAGACCGATCGGATGATCGGAAAAACGCATTTAGCTAATCTGGTGATCGGAAGAATGCGAAAGCCGATCGAAAAGAAATTGACCGAAGATCGGAAGAGAAGGTTGCGAGATCGAGAAGAGGAAGCGAGATGAGACCGACGAGATCGACGTGATCGAGATCGGATATGATAACGATATCTAACCGATGTCTTGATCATTTGGGATTATACTAGAAAGTATGCTTTTTACTTTGTATAATCGAAAACTAACAATTTTCAGACTTATTCTTCAAATAAATTGTTTATCATCGATGCTTTAAATATTATCGAATGTTACATATATTTCTTTGATAACATTTCAATAAGTAAATGCGTGTTACATTGTAGTTAATTTAGTGATGCGGATCACGAGAAGATTAAATTAATGATCCTTTTGTAACTAAAAAGTCGCCATTCACGACCTAGATGGAAATGAATAACCCATCATGAAAGGTTGAAGTGTAAGGCTCAGATTGACTTGTCTTGACCAAGAGATTACACTAGTGCATGAGTGATGCACTGAATAGGACCTACAGGAGGATAAATTCTGCAGAACTGAACAAGAAGAATTAGACCTCAGTGGTTCGTTATTTCTTAATCTTCGTCCCTTAAATAGGATCACGTGGGATTGGTAACTATTGCTTTGACTTATCATGGGTAGCGAATCAGTGAGATTCAATACTTTTTATCTTGGGCAATATTATTAGTCACATGTGATTGCTAAGATTTAATACGAAGAATCATGTGCAAGTACGCTTGTTCGATTTGCCCCCTTGGGAGGTTCATAAGCTTTATCATACCAAATCTTGCAAGTGGAATTAGTTTCCGGTATGGATAATAATATTGAACCGTTCCTTGACCAAGGACAAAAGATATTAATTAACGGAAAGCTATTTCAGTGGCTTGAATTAATTAGTGGGCTAGATAATCTTAAACACGGGAAATAATAACCGGGAGCCATATTGACTGTAATATGGGTTAAGAAGGATAGTGCAATATTAATTATGTAGTGGAATTAATTAATATTTATGGGCTTGAATAATATTGTGGCTCAATATTAGATATTCAAGGTCCATTAGAAGGTCCAATCTTAATTCTCCTAAAGGCCCCCTAAGTAGCCCAACATATAGTCCAATAACTGAAAATGTGATTAAAATAAAATAAATATTGTTGCTTATTTTTCCATGTAAATTTTGAATTTTATAGATAAGTTGGGAGAAAGATTTTCTTTGAATTTTGTTATGGAATGAAGATATGTATTCTTGGAATACAAGATTATCTCATTAAATTCAATAAATCTCCCACTTGGTTATCTATAAGGGAGAATTCGAAAATCTTGAAATATAGTGGACAAGAAAGATTTTCTTGATTTTCTTGAAAATATATTATGGAAGATATGTATTTCTTGAAATATAAGAATATCTCATAAATTCAAGAAGATCCAAATCTTGGATTCTTGACACATCATATTTTTCAAAAAATCCATAGCATTAGAGTAAGTGGGATTTTTGTGGAATATTATAATTATGGGAAAAAGAATATAGGAGATATATTCAAGATTTCTTGGAGATCAAGAAAAGATTTTTCCACATTATTTTATCACAAAATTTCGTCCACTTCATGCTCTATAAATAGGGGATGATTCCTTCATTCCCAAGTACAATTCCATGTGCTGGAAAAATTAGTAAATCCACAAAGGTGGTGCAACATAATTTATTTACTTTTGTTAAATCGTTCACAAGAGTCCTTCCACCAGATAGTCGAACGAGGGCTAAGGGAATACTTGGGAAGTTCTATCGGTTAGTCTAATCAGCCACACCGTTACCATCCCAAGAGGTACGTTCAAGTACACTCGTAGAATTCCGCATGCGTAGGCTTTACGTGAATTATTATATGCATGATATGTTGTTGGATTATTATTTGAATTAATATAGGATTAATTCATGCTAGTAATAATTATAAGAATTAAATTTGTATTTAAATATTCACCCCGAATAGATCTGTGCAACTTATTCCCCAACTACTGGTATCAGAGCCACGATTTCGGGCTCTGAATTTTTTAAATTGTAATTTAATTCGTTGACATTAAATTTGAAATTGGATAGTATAATTGCTAGATCTGTTTTGCAGGTATTCAATTGTCATGGAATTTAATGTGTTTATTTATGCATGCATATAAACTGTGGTTTTTAATTCGATTCGTTCGGATTCGTTTTGCCTCGTGTGAAAATCCACGAGTAGATTAGAATTTGTTTGATTTGATCAATGTAATAGAGTAGTCTAGATCTAGGTTTATTTATTTTTGTAAATAAATTGTAACCTAGGATCGAAAAACGACGACGGAGCGAAAAGAATTAAGAATTAAAATCGAACCGGGAAGGCGGCGCGTCGTCGCAAAAAACGTGCCAAGAGGAGGACGCGACGCGGACGCAGCGCAGAACACCGCCGCAGTGCAAGGCCGAGGGCCGAGCGCTGGGGAGATATGGTCGCGACGGGCTAAGGCAGTATGCACGAAGACCGCAGCGCCAAGCGTGCGCTGAGCGGATGGAGGCGGATCTTAACGGGCGCTACGGAGACGCGATCGGGTGCCGAGTATCTGCAGCGAAGCGGCAGGGCAGTAGCACGCGGATGACTTGCGGATGTCTGATGCGTCACCGCCGAACCTCCTCGCCGAGGCGCGGCGGCGACACTGCGGACGCTATTGAGGCCGCTGAGAGTGAACTCGCCAAGTGGCGGCGGATGTGGCGTGCATCCTTGCGGCCGCGAAATGGCGTGGCATTTCGAGACGGAGTATTTTTTCGAGGACGATCGAGTGGGAGAAATTCAAGGCGGTGTTTTTTCAAGATCAAGCCAAGAAAAATCAAACAATGACAATTGGATAATTTGTGCCCAATATGTTTATTTTTTTACATTTTTGCTTGATTTATTTTGTCTTTATCTTATGCTTTATTTAATTTGTTTAAATGTGCTTGCATGAGAATTGCCCAAATAAAAAATTTCACCTTCAAAATTACTAAGTATGTTTAAATAATTAATTGATAATTTTATTAGGATAATAAAATTGAATTAATTTTGACCTCCATGATTTATTTATTTGTGAATTCTTTTGGAGAAATTCCCTACTTTGACGGTCAAAAGATAGTTTTCACATGAATGAATTCCAAAGCGGATGATTGTGGATTATTACTAGTGGCGACGATGACCCTCCCGGGGAGGCTCGTTCAAAGCGTAAATAATAATCTGTATTTAATCATGGTTATTACTTAGGTATAAAATTGATATGCATATACTTCCCAAGTCCTGTCAATTTTATATTGGTCAAGTGGGAGCCAACTATTAATCCGGATATTAAAGGTTTGTAAAATCGTTTTGTTTGTAATTCGCTTGAATGTGTTTAAATAATGACACACCCCACGTGGCTTATTTAAACTATTTTGAGATGTTGGGCTGATGCATGTTCATATTTTTTGAGATTTTAAATATGATGCATGTGATCGAATCTTGTGATATACTTGTGCTTATGCATATAGTTATTTATTTGGATTCAAAGATGTCGTTACCTTTTAATCACTTTTGTTATTATACTTAATGTCAATACAATATGGAAACTATATTAATTGGAAAATTATATTTGTCCTAATCGCACAAAAAGCAACAAGTGGATTTTTGACACACCAAAATCGGATGAGCCAACCGACGAGTCAAAACATGCGGGACTCGTCAGATCACCTTGCGAGAGATGTCGTCGCTGAAAATGGTGGAGGGCAAACCCATAAGGGATTATGTCCTCAAAATAGATGGTCCATCTAAACAAACTTGAGATTCTCAGTGCAGATTATGATCTGGAGACTCAGATGAATTTGGTACTTCACTCTCTGCCCAAAAAGTTTTTGAGCATTTTGGTCTCACTAGCTAATTTGTTGCAAGCTTTTGGTCTCGACAGAGATGTTGATAAGGCACCAAACTCAAGCTTTGATGGCAAGTGGTTCGTCTTCATCTTCTAGGCCAAAGGCAGGCAAGAAAAAGAAGAGGACCAAAAGCCATAAGCAATAAAACTCAATCTATTTGCCAAGGGCAATGGTAAGATGAGGAATCTTAGTTGTGTCGAGGAAAATCCAAAGAGGAAGTGCTTAAGGCTGCGGTGAGAGAGGACAATGGAGGTTTTGCTGTTCCAACCCAAAAAGGGACAGACGAAAAGGTAATTCTCACGCACTAGTTGTTGAAACTTGTTTAGCGTACACTTCTCATTCGTGGGTGGTTAATACGAGATCCACTAATCATGTTGGCTTCACGGGTTCAAGCGGACCCGACAACTTAGTGGGAGTGAGATCCTCATCACATTTGAGGCGATCTAACGAGAGTGGCATTTGGAAGCGATGGGAGAAGTGCACCCATCTTTTGAAGATAAAGTTTTTTGAGATTATCTTTATGTTCCCGGTTTTAGAAAGAATTCACTTCCAGTTTCTAAAATTCGATTAAAGGACACTAAGTTTCTTCTAATAAGAATGACATCATTTCTTGAAATGATGAGTGTATCTGTTATGGGACATTGATGGAAAATCTCTATACAATTAATCATGCACACCACTCACTTAAATGCATCCTATAACACATCAAGCTGTTTTTAGAAAAGAAAATGTTCATCGGGCGTGAGCGAGACACTTCTTTGGCATCTAAGATTAGGTCATATAAATCCAAAAGAGGATCCAAAGGTTGGTGAAAGGCGGTTCTTTGGAGCTTCTCCAAGTTGAACCGATTCCAACCGCGAATCATGTTTGGAGGGTAAAAAAAAACCAAGAGGGCATTTGGAGCCAAGGGGAATAGGGCCAAAGAAGTGTTAGAGATCGTTCACGGATGTATGTGGTCCAATGTCAACCAAAGCAAGCGGAGGTTATGAGTATTTTGTCACTTTTATTGATGATTACTCAAGAATGCGGTTACATTTTCCTTATGAAGCATAAATCTGAGACCTTTGAGAAATTCAAAGAATTTAAGGCTCAAGCAGAGAATCATAGGGAAAAACGTATCAAGTCTCTATGATCTGATCGTGGAGGCGAATACCTCAGCGATGAGTTTTTTGAACTACTTATCTGATGAAGGGATTGCATCCCAGCTCAATGCACCCGGAAGGCCTCAACAAAATGGGGTTGCAGAGCGAAGAAGCTGAACTCTTTTGGAAATGGTTAGATCTATGATGAGTTATGCGGATCTTCCCAAGTCGTTCTGGGGTCATGCCTTGGAAACAACAGCTTACATTCTGAACTTGGTGCCATCCAAATCGGTTCCCAAAACTCTCAAAGAATTGTGGACCGGGTGCAAGCCCAGTATGAGACACATGAGAATTTGGGGGTGTCCGGCCTACGGGTTGGACAAGGAAGCCGGTAAATTGGATCCTCGATCAGAATTAAGGTTGTTTGTAGGTTACCCCGAGGGAACAAAAGGGTGTATGTTCTATAGTCCCGAAGATCAAAAGGTAGTCATCAGCACCCACTTTAGATTTTTGGAAGAAGACTATATGAACCAAAGAAAACTCAGAAGTGAGATTACCTTAAATGAGCTAAGAGGGTAAACCTCAATGCCAACTGTACTAGATGATATACCAAACGACACACTTTCACAACCGGAACCTCGTCGTAGTGGGAGGGTTGTAAGACAGCCCGAGAGATTCATGGGAATAGGAGAGTCCTTGGACTTGATTCCCGGACAAGACGAATCAGACCCATGGACATGTGACGAGGCACTCCAAGACAAGGATGCCGATTCTTGGCAAACAGCAATGAAGGCCGAAATGGGTTCTATGTTTCATAACAGAGTGTGGGAGCTAGTCGAACCACTTAATGGGGTCAAACCCATTGGTTGCAAGTGGGTGTACAAGAGAAAAAGAGGACCTGACGGAAAGGTTGAAACCTTCAAAGCAAGACTAGTGGCGAAAGGTTATACTCAGAAAGAAGGGATCGATTATGAGGAAACTTTTTCGCCCGTAGCCATGCTTAAGTCCATCCGTATTCTCTTATCGATTGTTGCGCATTTCGATTTTGAAATCTGTCAAATAGATGTCAAGACAGCTTTCCTTAACGGAAGTCTTGATAAAGAGATCTATATGCAACAACCCCAAGGCTTCATTGAAAAAGGCCAAGAACACCTAGTTTGTAAGCTCATTAAGTCCATTTACGGACTCAAACAGGCATCCAGAGCTTGGAAACAATGTTTTGATCATGTTATAAAGTCTTATGGGTTCGATCAAAATGAGTTTAAAAGTTGTGTGTATAAAAAGTGTGTCGGAATTGCATTGGTATTCTTAGTACTATACGTAGATGACATTCTGATCATCGGGAACGATGTAAAGGTGTTATCAGACGTAAGGGCATGGCTTTCAAAACAGTTTGATATGAAAGACTTAGGGGAAGCCGGACACATCTTTGGGATCAAGATCACTCGAGATCGCAAGAAAATGATGATCGGCTTATCGCAAGCTTCATACATAGACACTGTCTTGAAATGATTCAGCATGCAAGATTCTAAGAAAGGCTTCGTACCTTTCAGGCATGGAATCCATCTATCCAAGAAAATGTCCCCTAAGACGCAAAATGAGATAGATGACATGAAAGGCATTCCTTATGTTTCGGCTGTCGGAAGCCTTATGTATGCAATGGAGTGTACGAGACCGGATATCTGCTTTGCCGTAGGCATGGTGGCAAGATATCAAAGTAACCCGGGGAAAGAGCATTGGACGGCAGTTAAAAATATTCTGAAGTATCTGAAATGAACTCGGAATAGAATGTTGATTTATCAGTCAGATAGTCCAATCCCCATCGGCTACACGTGTTCGGATTTCCAATCAGTTGGTGTGTTTCCATTTGGGAAGTGTAGCCATCAACTGGACGAGTGTGACGCAGAAATGCATCACTGACTCAACCATGGAAGTCGGGTAAGTAGCTGCTTGTGAAGCAGTGAAAGAACCGATTTGGCTCTAGATCTTCTTAGTGGACTTGGATGGAGTTTCGAATTTGTCTAGCAATATTTGCTAGGGGCAGTTGCAAATTCAGGGGAACCAAGAGTCCACGAGTCAAACAAGCACACTGAAGGAAAGACATCTTATACGAGAAATCGTTAAGAGAGGAGATATAGAGGTGGCATAGATCGCGTCGAAAGACAACCTAGCAGATCCATTCACAAAGAGTCTACCTCTGAATACATTCGAGAGACATGTGGAAGGAATGGGTGTCAAGACCGTTGTCAATCTGCTTTGAGTATAAGTGGGAGAAATTATTAGGTTCGTGTAGGTAACATTAGATGTCACAGACTACACGAGACATGTTGTAGTATACTTAAAAGCAGACTTTGAGTATAAGTGGGAGATTGTTGGGATTATACTAGAAAGTATGCTTTTTTCTTGTATAATCTAAACCGAATTTTGGACTTATTCTTTGAAATAAATTGTTTATCATCGATGCTTTAAATATTATCGAATGTTACATATATTTACTGCATAATTGTTCAATAAGTCGTACGTGTTACATTGTAGCTAATTTAGTGATGCCAGATCACAGAAGATTAAATTAACAGTCCCTTGTAACTAAAAGTACGCCATTCACGACCTAGATGGAAATGAACAACCCATCGTGAAAGGTTGAAGTGTAAGGCTCGAGATTGGCTTGTCTTGACCAAGAGATTACACTAGTGCATGAGTGATCTTAATTGAATAGGACCTCTGAGGAGGATAAATTCTTGTAAGCGAGCAGGGAAGAATTAGACCTCGATTGGTTCGTTATTTCTTAATCTTCGATCCCTTAAATAGGATCACGTGGGATTGGTAACTATTGCTTTGACTTATCATGGGTAGCGAATTAGTGAGATTCAATACTTTTTATCTTGGACAATATTATTAGTCACGTGTGATTGCTAAGATTTAATCTGAAGAATCGTGTGCAAGCACGCTTGTTCGACGATTTGCCCCTTGGGAGGTTCATAAGCTTTATCATACCAAATCTTGCAAGTGGAATTAGTTTAGGTATGGATAATAATGTTGAACCGTTCCTTGACCAAGGACAAAAGATATTAATTAACGGAAAGCTATTTGGTGGCTTGAATTAATTAGTGGGCTAGATAATCTTAAACACGGGAAATAATAAGCAAGGAGCCATATTAAGCGTAATATGGGTTAAGATGGATAGTCAATATTAATTATGTAGTGGAATTAATTAATATTTATGGGCTTGAATAATATTGTGGCTCAATATTAGATATTCAAGGTCCATTAGAAGGTCCAATCTTAATTCTCCTAAAGGCCCCCTAAGTAGCCCAACATATAGTCCAATAACTGAAAAGGTGATTAAAATAAAATAAATATTGTTGCTTATTTTTCCATGTAAATTTTGAATTTTATAGATAAGTTGGGAGAAAGATTTTCTTTGAATTTTGTTATGGAATGAAGATATGTATTCTTGGAATACTAGATTATCTCATTAAATTCAAGAAATCTCCCACTTGGTTATCTATAAGGAGAATTTAAAAAATCTTGAAATATAGTGGGCAAGAAAGATTTTCTTGATTTTCTTGAAAAGATATTATGGAAGATGTGTATTTCTTGAAATACAAGAATATCTCATAAATTCAAGAAGATCCAAATCTTGGATTCTTGACACATCATATTTTTCGAAAAATCCATAGCATTAGAGTAAGTGGGATTTTTGTGGAATATTATAATTATGGGAAAAAGAATATAGGAGATATATTCAAGATTTCTTGGAGATCAAGAAAAGATTTTTCCACATTATTTTATCACAAAATTTCGTCCACTTCATGCTCTATAAATAGGGGATGATTCTTTCATTCCCAGGTACAATTCCATGTGCTGGAAAAATTAGTAAATCCACAAAGGTGGTGCAACATAATTTATTTCCTTTTGTTAAATCGTTCACAAGAGTCCTTCCACCGGATAGTCGAACGAGGGCTAAGGGAATACTTGGGAAGTTCTATCGGTTAGTCTAATCAGCCACACCGTTGCCATCCCAAGAGGTACGTTCATGTAAACTCGTAGAATTCTGCATGCGTAGGCTTTACGTGAATTATTATATGCATGATATGTTGTTGGATTATTATTTGAATTAATATAGGATTAATTCATGCTAGTAATAATTATAAGAATTAAATATGTATTTAAATATTCACCCCGAATAGATCTGTGCAACTTATTCCCCAACACTGACCTGATCCTATCCTGATATGTTGACCTGAAGATGTGCTGATCTGATCATTCGAGCTGATCAGATCAGGCAAGAAGAAATCGATACTTTGAGTCTGGTTTTACCCGAGGGTCGATGGAGTAAAAGTGACTCGAGGGTCGGGATGTCCGGGTCAAGAATCAACTCACCAAGATGAAAGTGTCAGATGCCCGGACGACAAAGGTCCGGCCAAGAGAAAGTGGCCAATCATGAATCTCGAGTAGAAGTATCCCGAGACTCAGAGAAACCTGAAGACTCAGATAGATCAAGACTCAAAGATGTCACCGATAGGATCAAGACTCAAGATGTCATCGATAAGATCAAGACTCAAGATGTCACCGATAAGATCAAGACTCAAGATGTCATCAAGACACTCAAGACTCAAGAATCTCAAGACTCGAGAAACCAAGACTCAGAGAATCCTCAAGACTCGTGAGAAACCCAAGACTTAAGATCCTCAAGAATATACCAAGTAGATTCGGTGACGCGACTAACGAAAGAGGAAGACAACCAGCATGAAAAAGCTGCAGAACTTACAAAATAGTATGGATTTGAATGTGATTCTCTCCAACGGTAACATTCAAATCCACACTATAAATACAAGATCTTATATCAAATTAAGTGTGGAGAGTATGGAGAATGTGGAAAAGATGCTACAGTGCCAAGAGCCATATACTCAAGCATTCCCACCATAGAACACAAATCTGTAGACATACAAATATATTCAAGAGTGTTCTTAAACCCAATCTAAGCAACCCACGATATATTCTAAGCTTAGAGAGATTTTTTCAACCTTAGCATAAAGGCTAAACCATTGTACGGGAAAATCTCAACCTAGTTGGAGACATCAACCCAAACCCAAACCCTATTGTTAGGTAGTTTGTGTGATTGTTGGAGTTGTAAAGAGTGAGTAAGCTGCAGAGTAGTCAGCCAGAAAACTCTAGAGAAGAAGTGAGTAAACTATCTTGGATAGTCAGAAAGCTTGTGTGTGTTTGAGTAAGTAAGCTGCAGAGTAGTTAGCCAGAAAACTCAAATGTAGAAAAATGAGTAAGCTACAGTGAGTTAGCCTGAAAGCTTGTAGGCGATCCCGTGAAGGGTGATAAGTCCCGATTGAAGGAATTTCCCTAGGAACAGGGAGAGTGGATGTAGGAGCTTGAGTCTCCGAACCACTATACTTTGTTGTGTTCGTTTTTGCTTTATGTTCTTATCTTGTTATATTTATTTGGTTATAAGCAAAACACAACACATGGACTTAAAACGCAAAAATCTGGAATCACTCTGCCCTCACCGCTGATTTATATGCATTACATGATTTTTTCCGCATTTCATGGGTTTTTCACCGGGACAAACAATTGTATTTTTCTTATTTGAGATGCAAGTTGTCGATTAAGTAGGGTTTTTTTATTGATGCAGGGTTGGGGTTGGAATAATTGATAGTATTTTTGTTATTTGAGGTTTGAGGCAGGTTGTGGATTAAGTATGGTTCTTAATTGATGTAGAGTTGGTGTTGAGTTAATTGAAAGTATTTTTGTTATTTGAGGTTTGATGCATGTTGTCTATTAATTGATGCACGGTTGGGTTGGGATTGGGTTAATTGATAGTATTTATCTTATTTGAGGTTTGATACAATAGTGTATTTGATATTGGTGTGTATTGGGTTAATGATGCAGTATGATCATAAAAATGGTGTGTATTGAGGTTGATGTAATAGGGTATTCGCTATTGGGTTAAAAAATACTATCTCCCACACTACATGATGTGTTATTGATAAAAAGCATAAATTCAACATTCTTTTGGGGATGAACACATTTGTCAACTGAATTAGATGGGTTTTAAAGTATGAAAATATGTTGTTCCTAGTTGTTTGAGCTGTGGTTGTTCTAGGTGTTCAATGGTCCTGTCAATAAACTGTGGACTGGTATGTTCTTCTACTTGTTCTACTTCTAATTTTTTGACTGTCTAAACTGTGGACAGAAATGTAGTTTAATGTTTGGGGAAATGTATGTTGTTGATTGTGAAAATGAGGACAGTAACATTTGCAATCATTTATATATGTGGACTGAAATGCTGACCTGCAAAATTAAATCATAACTCTAAAGTTTGTGTTAGTCAAACATTTGATTGTCAATATTGATATACCTGTACAACTGATACTCGTTTGATGAACAATTGTTTGTTGTTGGTAGGTAACATATACCACGATGTTGTCACTAGCCATGAAGAAACTGTTGGTTACTTATTGATAGAACACATGCAATGCCGGAGAAAGTTTGTGTCTTATACTAGCACATATGATTATCCAAACGTCTAATAGAAGAGTTAGACGACGTGATGATGTTATGTCTTATGGAATGATTAGTAAGATACCTAACCAATAAATTCGTTTAAATAGATTGTATGCAATGACTGATGTTACATGTGTAAAAAACTTAAGAATGGACCGAAACACTTTTGCTAGACTTTGTCAATTACTGAGGGATTTAGGAGGTTTAAAAGATCAATGTTACATGTGTGTTGAGGAACAAGTGTCAATGTTCTTATCAATCTTGAGTCATCATAAAAAGCAAAGTGTTGTCTCGTTTGATTTCCGACGTTCGTGTCAAACAGTGTCGTATTACATGAACCTGGTCCTAAATGCTATTATTAAACTTCACTATTTATTTTTGGTTAAACCGACTCCTATTCCTGAAGATTCAGTCGATCCACGATGGAAATGGTTTAAGGTAATCATCTTACCCTCTTATAACCCGCGTTGTGAATATCTTTAGATATAATTATTTAATAATCATTTATGTAGGGTTGCTTAGGTGCTCTAGACGGTACCCATGTTGACATTACAGTGCCAATTAGTGAAAGGGGGAAATTCAGAAATAGGAAGGGTCGTATATCCACCAACGTATTGGGTGTCTGCGGATCTGTAGATGCAATTTGTGTACTTCCTACCCAATTTGGGAAGGGTCAAATTTCTTGATGCGAGGGTTTTACGAGATCTTGAATCACCGACCTCACGGATTGAGAGTCCCAAAGGGTATGATCGCCGTTTATTCATTATTCATTTTTTATTATTTAATATCTATTTTTGTTTCGAATTTTATTTCCATGTGTATGTGTAGGACAATACTATCTCTCAGGATAAACGGATATCACGAATCAGAGGGATTTCTAGCTCCAATATAGGGGATGTAGATACCATCTAAAAGAGTGAGGCCCAAATACCGCTTACCAACCAATCACCAAGAACACTTCAACATGAGACACACTAGAGCACGAACGTCATAGGCGTGCATTTGGTGTCTTAAAAAATATTTTGCAATACTTAGGAGCCTGCGATTTTACCCTATCAAGACCCCGAGTTAGAATTATAATGGCTGTTTTTTTGTTACACAACTTCATTCGGCGACATATGCAGATTGATCTGTTGAGCAACAGTTTGATGAAGATGAAGACGATGACATCGAGGATGACGCCGACATACGAGAGGATGAGCCTGAAGATATGATTGATACGGTCGAGTCGTCGCCGCAATTTAATCAATGGAGGGACCAATTATCCATGGCCATCCATCAGGCATGGAGAAATCATACTTAGTTGGATTGTGTAGTTTATCATGTTATTGTTGTACACTTGCATTGAATTTTATATTTTTCTGATTGTGAAATATTTATGTATTTTTTATTTTCCGTTTATTTATTGGTGATAACAATTGTTTGAGCAAGTTCATGAAGAATTAATTATATGTCCTTTGTATCACCTTTGTATCTGCAGGTACCAACTATACTAATGAATTGCATTTCTTATCCTCAGGATACTGTTTCGTTTGCATTATCAGATTGGTCTGATTATTTACTACATATATCTCCAAACAGGTAAAATATATATAACAATTAAACTTCACTAAGAAGGCGTCGTCTTCTCGATTATATGTCAAAGTGAATATTGATATAGCACATGATAGCTCTGTTGACATATATATGGCATTTAAATAGTGGCTCCAAGTTATTACCCATATGATCATTAGTGTCAATGCATGTGCAGATCCTGTAGAATCAACACCATTATATTTAAGTCTTTTTAACTTTCTTAATGTGTCAATAAATTGTGTTGGTGTGAGACATGCATTAAGCTAAGTAATGTTTCAGAGTCAAAATAGTGTTAGGTCACATCGTCTGCATATCATTAAATTCATGTTTTGACTTACAGGTTTTTACTGTGGGCATATGAGTAGGTCATATTGTGAGCAGATCATTAAATTCATGTTTTGACCAGGTTTTTAATGTGGGCATATGAGTAGGTCATATTGTGAGCAGAACATTAAATTTTAGTCAAAGCTCACCCATTTTTACGCCTGGGGCATGTCCCATTTTCGGTTATCTCTTTACTGAATAAATTAGGCCAGTTATCTGTTAGTTCTGTTTTACCGAATCCTCGTATTTGTTCCTCTTGTCAATTGGCAAAGAGTAAGAGATTGTCGTTTGCTTTGAATGATAAACGTGCTTCTACTGTACTTGATTTGGTTCATTATGATTTATGGGGTCCAGCTCCAATTTCTAAGTCTGATGGCTTTCGTTATTATGTTGCTTTCGTGGATGATTTTTCTCGGTTTACTTGGATATATCCTCTGCGTGCTAAATCAGATTTCTTTGATACTTTTGTTCGTTTTCACACTTTTGTATGCAACCAATTCTCTAGAACTATAAAAGTATTTCAAAGTGATGGTGGCACGGAATTTGTGAATTCACTGGTTAATTCTTTTATGAGTCAGCATGGAATTCATCATCGTTTGTCATGTCCTTATACACCTCAGCAGAATGGACGAGCAGAAAGAAAGCATTGTCAAATATCCGAGACCGGACTGTCCATATTGTTTCATGCTCATGCTCCTACCTCTCTCTGGTTTGATGCATTTACCACAGCCGTTTGTTGTTATTAACAGACTACCATCCTCGGTTCTGCATGACATTTCTCCCTTTGAAATCTTATTTGGCACTGCACCCAACTATGCAATCTTCAAACCGTTTGGTTGTCGGGTTTTTCCGTATCTTCGAGATTATGCACCGAACAAGTTGGCACCACAAAGTCATCCATGCATTTCCTTGGTTATAGCAGTTTGTATAAAGGTTTCCGTTGTTTCAATCCAGAGACCTCGAAAGTATACACAACTCGCCATGCCCAATTCGACGAGTTGCTATTTCCTTTCTCCCACGGCTCTTCGTCCAATGATTCTGTTGATATGGAACTATCCACTTTCTTGGAGGACACCAGACTCTCTCCTCCTGTTCCGCAAATGGCCGTTAAATCCTACCGCCACCCCGCACGTGTCCGCTGCCCATGGACGAAGCCTACCCTGAATTGCACACCCCAGCGGTTCCGGACCCTCCTGCACAGCCGGCACCACTGCCCGATCCAGTTCCGGCTGCCCCTGCTCCCGAACAGCCGCAGCAGCCCGGACCCGTGCAGCCCATGCCAGCTTCTGCCCCGTCCACTGCCTCGACTCATCCTATGGTGACCCGGGGTTGGGCTGGTATCTTCAATCCCAAATATCCAGTCCATCTTGCTGTCACGACTTTATTCTCGGCTCTCACTGCTACTTTGGAGCCTCGTGGCTTCAAGTCCGCAGCCAAATCTCCCCACTGGTTAGCGGCCATGCAAGAAGAAACCGACGCTCTTCGGTCTAACAACACTTGGGATCTTGTGCCTCGTCCCTCTGGTACGAATATTATCGGTGCAAAATGGGTGGTTCGTACCAAATTCCATGTTGATGGCTCGATTGAGCATCATAAAGCTCGACTCGTTGCGCAAGGCTTTACTCAGATTCCGGGTACTGATTTTCATCACACCTTTAGCCCGGTTGTCAAAGCTGCCACTGTTCGTATTGTTCTTGCCCTTGTTGTTCATAGAAATTGGCCTCTACATCAGCTCGATGTCAAGAATGCGTTTCTAAATGGAGTCTTAGACAAACCTGTCTTCATGGCTCAGCCACCGGGATTCATTGATGCTCGATTTCCGAATCATGTCTGTCGTCTTAAGAAAGCACTATACGGCCTTCGCCAAGCTCCCCTTGCCTGGTTTCAGCGGTTTAGCTCCTATCTCTTGAGCTTGGGCTTTCTTCAGAGTCGTTCAGACTCCTCTCTTTTCCACTTTCAGGAAGGTACTTCTATCATCTATCTTCTCTTATACGTAGATGATATAATTGTCACAGGAAACGATACAGCAACTCTTCGAAAATTCATTGATCGGACACATAAGGAGTTTGCGATCAAAGATCTTGGTCGTCTCAATTATTTCTTGGGTCTTGAAGTTTCATACTTGTCGAATGGATTATTTATAGGGCAAGCCAAATACGCCCATGACATTCTCACCCGTGCCAATCTTCTCGACTCAAAGCCGGTCGCCACCCCCTTGGCCGCGGGCGAGACCCTGGTTAGCTTCCCGCGTTTGAATTTTTGAGGTCCAAGCTCTGCGTTCGTTTACACCCCACGCATCACTTGAGGGGGGTAATAGTGTTAAATAAGAATGTTTGAATTTAATATTCAAATTGTATATATTGTTGTAATTGTAGAGATTTCCTTTCCGTAAATATCTCTGTAATCTCCTATTATTAATAACACATCTGCCAATCACCAATTCAACGGTGATCCCAATCATGCTCTCACAAAAACCTATATCCTATTATTATTCTTTCCATATATTTTTATTTTGGGCGGCTGCACGCGGGTATGAAAACTTCAAGCAAAAAAGGGTTGTGGGAGTCTGGGTGTTGATAAGAACCGCGATCGCAAAACACAAATAATACGCAAAGAACGATAATAATTGTTGCCCAAACTCAGGTTGGCAAGAAACAATTAAGTTTTGACAAAATTGTCAAGGGTTTTTTTTATTAATTTTCTGCTTAATCTAAAAAAAACGTTGGCAGGCTATTTAAATAGGAATATGACCAAATCTGACTAGAAAAGGACCGACTTAATCTAGCCAACTCTACCAAATAAAATAAGGGCTAAATCTAATAAAATAAAGACTAAATCTATGAAATAAAAGACTAAAAACTGAACGACACTAGGTAGTAATATATCTAATATAATCTTGCCAAATCTTGGACACTATCTTTCTTGTTCGCATCATGTGGGACCAACTCTACGCAATAAGAGAGAAAAGAAAAAAAATGGTAGGGGGCTACAAGTGAGACCAATAAATTTATAGGAACTAAATTGCAATTCACTCCTTTGGTTTTAATTAAACTAAAACCTTCCCTGAATTTTTTTTTTTAAAAATAATTAATTACAGTTTCCTAAGATAATAAATTACAATAGTTCCTTCCACCACCAAGCATGTGGAAACATCGTTTCGTCTCGTTGTAAATCAGAACCACAATCACCATAAGAAGGGGACCACCAGAAACCACCAAGCATGTGGCAACATCGTTTCGTCTCGTTGTAGACCAGAATCGCAACCACCACTGGACCACCAAAAACTTCAACCGAAAATGCAATCACCACAAGGGAAATTACTATAAGAAGAAATAAATTTTTTCTCTCCGTGTCTTGAACTCAAGACCTCGAGTCTCAGGTGATGGAGTTCTAACCACTTGAACTATGACAATTGAAAATTGAAATCAACTTTGCCTCTAGATACATGTCAAAAAATAAAATTGTCCCTAGATAGACTTGAGTAGTTAAGTTTACTTTTACACTAACCTATTTCTTGTAGCAAAAGACGAAGCTCTCACCCCCAGGGCCCCCACCCCCCGGCCCGACATGAATGGTGGAGGTGGTAAATCATGGTGACTCAGCGGCCCATTAGGTGGGAGGACCAGTGTCTGGTGCCCACAAGGAGCTATCCCACACATTGGAGGGATAAAACTCCCACACTGCGGCTATCAGGACTCGATCCTGCGTCCTTGTAGCAATTTGTCACCCAGGAACCAACTGAGCTACGCCCATGCGGGCACACTAACCTATTTCTTATTATATCGTCCCTGTCCCCGCAATAGATAACCTATATATATATATATATACTTGATTAAAAAAAACACTTATATATATATTACTCGCCAAGATTTTAATTTATACGATTTATAGGGATGTTTGCAAAAATTATGGTTTTAAAGAAGTGATTAAAATTAGTGATTATGAAAAGTGATTAATAGTTAGAAGTTGATAGTGTTTGTAAGAAAATTTTAAAAAAAGTTGATAGCGTTTACAAAATAAGTTAATTTTTTTTAAAAAAAAGACTAATAAGCTACGAAAAGCATCCTCTTTGAAACTTATAACGTATAGCTTATGAGAGCCTGTTTAAGCTATTAAAAGAGAAATAAAACACTCCGAATTACTTTTGTACACAATTTTAGATGACTATAATCACTTATAAATTTTTGAAAACACCCCATAGTCGTTAGAAAAGTGTGGAACAACTCTCATTAAAAATGAGAACTCAGGACTGAATATACGTACAAGTTACAACCAAACCAATTACCAAGTATTTAAAGTTATTTATGAAATTAAATTATTTATATTCGTTAGAAAGTCTGGAACAGTTTTCATACCAATATGAAACAAGAGAATTTAATAGACAACTAATTATCATGTGTGAGGTTAATTCTATATCCACCAGTCTCATAGGGTTATTGACTTGTCCAAGAGATTAATTCGAAATATGAATTATTGATCGTAATAAGGAATATGTGCTAATATAATTTTAGTTGATAAAAAAAGGTAACTATTTCTGTCAAGGACGACGGTTGAGTCAATGATTTTTTTTTTTTAATTAGTAGTAATAAGGATTATCACCTATTATTTATTTAGTATGAATGAAGAGGATGACTGATTAAGGAAAAATCTTTAATCAGTAATAGGGAATTATTATCAACTACTCCCACCGTCCCGGAAAACTTTGCACAGTTACTGTTCGGCTCGTGTTTTAGCGAGCGAGTTTTTTATTACTATTTAAAATGATAAAGTAATTTTAAGAAATGCGTATGACAGAGGAGGGGTAAGATTATCGTACCCCACCTTCAAAGTCACTTTATTATTTCAAATACTAATAAACAACTCGCACGCAAAACACGAGCAAAAAGTAAGTGTGCTAAGTCTACTGGGACGGAGGTAATACCTTTTTATTATTTTGCACCAAATAAAATATAATGGTTAGGCTAGCAGAATTACTAGAATTTGAACAAATTTCACCGCATACCAAGTTACCAACTCAATATATTTTTGGATTCAGGGAATGTGCAGGGTGTACGTAGTTGCCTATCTTGATTTTTAATTTTTCTTTTTCCATTTAATATGTGATTAAAAAGGGTTTATTAGATATTTTAATTAATAAAAAAAATTTGAATGCATCTCTGTAAGATATTATGATATATGATTATATTTTGTCATAAAATTATAAATTTGTCTCTTATCCTGCGATATACGGAGGTATGTGATTCAATTTTTATGCAAAATACCAAGAACAAGAACATCTCTATAGCAATACATAAAACTTAAAAGTAGTGAAAGGATATACACAAAAAATTTATATCCTAGTTTTTATTTAGAAAAATGTACTTCCTCTGGCTTAAATTTTTTTACCCACTTTTTAAAAGGTCCGTCCCAAACTTGTATACTCATTTCTATCCATAAAATACAATAAAGTTATTACACATTTTTCAACTATTTCTTTCAATATTTCAAAATTACATGTCATCTTATTATTTTTACTCATAAAAAATTATCTATTTTAATATATAATAGAGTAGAAAGGACTACAATATTTTTAATCAAAAATTATTTTATCACTTTATATATTAATAAATACTCACTCCGTCCCAAATTTGTTTTCCTGTATTCCGTTTTGGGCGTCCTATTCTTGTTTTTCTATTTCTTTAAATGAAAATTTCTATTTTATCACTTTATCACATAAAATACTAATAAATAACTTTTTTAACCTCAACTATTCATCACTTTATCACTTTATCATATAAAATATTAATAAACAACTCTTTTTACCCCAACACTTTATCACTTTATCATTTTTTCTTAAAATTCGAGCACATAGTAAATAGGAAAACAAGAATGAAACAGAGGGAGTAATTTTTATATTAAAATTCGTGTCAAAATAAAAGGGTAAATATGCATATGAAAGACGAGAGTATTTCTTATGTGCATGAAATGCTTCAAAACGCCACCTTAATTAGAATAGTGCGCCGGCTGGAAATTGTTTATCAGAAGAAAAGCACAAACTCAAAGAAAAGATCTGCACATGCAGCTGGATGTGGCTAGGTGACACCTAATTCACTGCAATAAATATTTAACAAAAATATTAAAAATTAATAACCATTTGGGGATATTATTTGGAGTGACTTTCATGTGCATTCGGGTGTATCATGCATTCATAACATATTTTAGAAGCGTGCAACTATACAAAATAAAAATATGCAACTATTCCAAACAGAAGCATGCAATTATATTCAAATATTAACAGTTGCATTTTTCTGTGTAAATAAGTCGCACATTTTAACATAACAAGTTGCATGCTTCTAAAATGAATTATGAGTGCACGGTGCACTCGTATGCATACAAGACCTAGCCAATTTTTTGTCGTGTAATAGATGATAAAATTAATACTACCTCACTCCAAAACAATGTGCATGACTATTTTTTTATCGAATTTTAGCGAATGAGTTGTTTATTAATATTTAAAGTGATAAAATAATTTTTAAATAAGGCTATGATAGCTCTACCTCTTTTATATTATATATTTTTTTAAATTATTTTATTATTTTAAATATTAATAAAAAAAGTATTTACTAAAATACAAGAAAATATTAACGGTGCATATTATTTCAAGATGGATGGATTAACAAATAAATTTAAGATTTAATTTGGGATAAAATAATTTGCCTAAAAATTCAACATGATGTAAAACAGATGATAATGTTAATTTAGGTACGTGTCATAGACTCATGGTCCCAATTTCCGAAGGTGCCAGGTGTATTCTACCGGAGCAGCATGCCGAAACCTTTAAAAGTTGAAACACGTGGTCCGTCTTATGCGGTACATTTTTCAAATAGAAAAATAACAATTTTATCAAGATTATTTATGAATTATAATAAGGGTAAGCAAAAGCAATAGTATCACACTATTCTGTCATATAATCGAGACAAGGGACTCATTGACTCAACGCGTTATGCAGCAAAAGATGCAATCTCATTTATTAATCATATAAACGCACACATTATACAGTAAATCAACAGTATATTATAAAACGCCCGTGTGCAGTGCAACCAGACCTCTGTCCCTCTGTTTCTAGACGTCCCTCCATTAATAATGGAAAACAATTACAATAGCAAGCAGCCACTTGTTGAAGTAGAAGACGATGATAATGACATTTCCGGCCCCAGTTATTCATTCCAGCGACTCTCCAATCTTTCCTTTTTCTCATCATTCGCCGTCGAAGATGACGACATTGCTCCCATTGAGAGCTTCACCGAATTCCTCTCCGCCTTTAAGGAGGAATCAGGAAAGCTCTGGTTCTTAGCGGCGCCCGCAATTTTCACGGGGCTTTGTCAGTACTCTTTGGGGGCATTCACACAAACCTTCGCCGGCCACGTCGGCACACTCGACCTCGCCGCTTTCTCCATAGAGAACTCCGTCATCGCCGGGTTATCTCTCGGAGTCATGGTTTGTTCAATTAATTAATCCGGCTACATTTTCTCAAATATTGGATGATTTACAAATTTAAATTAATATTCAACAGTTGGGAATGGGGAGCGCGGTGGAAACGCTATGCGGGCAGGCGTTTGGGGCAGGACAGGTGGATATGATAGGAGTGTATTTGCAGAGATCCTGGATTATGCTTCTCGTTACTGCTTTCCTCCTCATGTTTCTCTATCTCTTTGCTACGCCGTTCCTGCTATTGATTGGGCAAACGGAGAGTATATCGCGGGCAGCTGGCAAATTCGCCATCTGGATGATTCCGCAGCTCTTTGCATACGCACTGAATTTTCCGACTGCTAAGTTTTTGCAGGCGCAGAGCAAGATCATGGCCATGGCTTGGATTTCGGGGGCGGCATTGGTGATTCATGTAGTGTTGAGCTGGGTGCTGATGCTGAAACTCGGGTGGGGGATGGCGGCGGGAGCGGCGGTGCTGGATGTGTCGTGGTGGTTCATCGTGATAGGGCAGCTGATTTACATTTGGAGCGGGACGTGTGGTAAAGCGTGGCCTGGATTTACGGTGAAGGCCGTTCATAACCTCTGGGGTTTCGTCAGGCTCTCCCTCGCCTCGGCGGTAATGATATGGTAAATATGTTCTAATTTTGATTCTTCATTTTTCATAAACAATCGTCATAATTTTATTTGGTCATTTTTTAAAAATGAAATAAAACAATTTTTAATATTATTATTTTTTTTCAACAAATTTATTTTACATTATTTAATATTATTATTTATCTTCATCAAATCAATTTTATTCACTTTATATTATTTAATATTATTATTATTATTTTTTTTTTCGTATCTACAATAACCAGATAATAAAATATGGCACGGAGATACTTACTACCTATTTGCTATTTCTGTCAATAATTCCTCTGCGCTTTAATTTCTCTGTCGACTTTCCGTCCCTCTATTTTCAGCATGCTTCACCTTTCGTCCCTATACTGTTGTTAACTGTTGGCTTTTACTTTATGTTTTTGTTTTGTCTACACTTCTCACTTGTGTGCTTGAAAGTTGTGGACGAATATGCAAATGTTGCCAGAGAGCTGTATGGGGTAAAACTATGACAGTCAAAAATCTAGGAAACCAAAAAATTAATATACATTTAATATTTTCCTTTTATTTATGGCAAGACGTTCTACTTTCCCGTGGTCTTTCAGGTTATGTTTGTTTCGGGACTTATTCGGATGGACTTAGAACTTTGAAAATTAAGTTCCATTATAATTTGAGATTTAAAATTAGATTTTAAAATCTTCTCTTATAAAGTATACCTACACCCCTATTTTTCACAAAATTCAATACAATCACATCACTATTTTTCATACTCTCAACACAATATAATAATATCATATTAATCATTATTAAACATTGATTTGACACAAAGTAAAATCTCACCCTATCAAAATCTCAAAACAAACACATATTTTTACTATTCATCAAGACTTTCAAATCCATAGGATTTCGAAATCATGACTTCCCCCGCACACCTAAATCCCGAAACAAACATACCCTTAAAAACTAGATATTTCTACATATGCTATTTCACACAAATAACCACATTACACACACACACAAAGATATTTTCACTTTTATTTTTCACACATACCAATATAATTTGTGATTGAAATTTTAAATTTTGCAGTGAAATTAAAAAAGATACCCCCCTCCCCCACACCACAAAGATATTTTCACTTTTATTTTTCACACATACCAATATAATTTGTGATTGAAATTTTAAATTTTGCAGTGAAGTTTTTAATCTACCTTTATTTGAATACAATAAAATAATTTTTAATTTTGATATACATTAAGTAGGGGTATTTCATAAGATTTACACTTTTTTAATAAGTAAAAAAAATACTTCCTCTGTCCACCAATATTATATCTGATGCTTTTAGCACAGATTTTAAGAAAAAATAGATAAAGTAAGAGTATTATAGGGTATTGTGGTGTCCATTTATAGATAAAGTAATTATTTGTGAGTAAAGTACAATGACATTTGAAGTAATTAAGTGATGGTTGGGGGATAAAATAACTTTTGCCAAAAATGGAGTGTTTATAAGATTGATGGACAAACGAATAAGGTAAGTGTGCATAAGATTGGTGGACGGAGAGAGTATAATTTTGGAACAAACCAAAAGAAATGTGAACTATCTTTATAGGACTGACTGGGGAGTATATAATGTGGAGTAGTACATGGTCAATATCCCACCCCTTATGATTATGATCCTGTTTATTGCAGTGGTGTAACTTAATCCCTTGCATATTAACAGCTTAGAAGCATGGTATTTCATGGCATTGGCCCTTTTTGCTGGATATTTGAAGAATGCAGAGGTTGCTGTGGCTGCTTTGTCTGTATGGTAAGTACATCATTCTATTAATTAATTCCCACCACTTAATTGTACCCAATGGAAAAACTAATCTGTTTCAACATGCTGCAGTACAAACATACTGGGTTGGACAGGAACTATTAGCTTTGGATTCAATGCTGCCATAAGGTAATTACATTCGACATAGAATTAATTTTGACAAATGTTCAAATAAGAATGGGACTGAGGAGTACTAGTTTATTTTGAGGGGAAGCTAGGGAGAATGGGACGGAGGAGTACTAGTTTATTTTGAGGGGGAGCTAGGGAGATTACTAATGTTTTAACTATATAAATGAATTAATTTCACACATCTCTACAAGTTTGACATGTTAGATGAGATTAAATTCTTTCATTTTACACATGTGGTAATTAATTATTGAATGTATTTGCAGCGTAAGAGTCTCGAATGAATTGGGAGCATTTCATCCAAGAAAAGCTAAATTTTCTGTGGTGGTGATGGTGGTGTCTGCCTTCTTGATTGGCGTCCTTGTTTCGATGCTGCTTCTCGTTTTCCAAAACCAATATCCTTCATTATTCTCTGAGAGTGAAGAAGTCAAATCAGTTGTGTATGATCTCACACCACTGCTTGCCTTCTGCATCGTCGTCAACAGTATTCAACCTGCCCTATCAGGTGAAATTAATAAATAGCATCTTAATCATCACTACTTTTAAAAAAAATATTAATTTGGAATTAATTAGTAAGCTTGATTAATTATGCAGGGGTGGCTATTGGGGCTGGATGGCAAGCTACGATTGCAAATGTGAACATCGTATGCTTCTATGTTTTTGGTGTTCCTCTGGGTCTACTCTTGGGCTACAAACTTAACTTGGGTGTCAAAGTACGTATATACCATGTTAAATCAATTTAAAAAATTACATATTTGTATTAATTTTAAAATACTAACTATGGCTTAAATATTATGTAATTCTCAGGGCATATGGTATGGAATGGTAACTGGAACACTTGTACAGACCCTAGTCCTCTTTTGGATTGTTTTTAGAACCGACTGGGACAAAGAGGTATGTACTTAAATTAGGCAGCAGTCTAATTATTTTCCTTTTCCATCATGATATTGATGTTCTTGTTGTTATTAATTAACCCAAAGAGGTGTATAATGTGTACATAAATTAGGGCTTGTATCCTTTTCCGAATAATATTCATGCTGATTTTATTATTAATTATTTGCTCAAGTAATTAAATAAAGTGAGTTCCGTCAATTTTTTTTTTAAATAAAGTGTGGTTGAGTGCAGGCTGCGGTTGCGGCTAAAAGAATCAAATACTGGAGAGGAGAAGCAGCTGCGGCTAAGTCCAAAGACATCGAGAAAATAACTACTCAAAATCGAGAAAATCATTGAAATTTATTTTGAGAAATTTTGATACTCAGAAAATATTTATTATATACATGGTACTAATGTATGCTTATTTTCACCTTCACTACCTAACACTTAGTGACTAGGTGACTTAGCCTATCTGGCCACTGAGTTCCTCAGTTGAGTGGGTTATCCAGTTCGATTCTCTTTGGGAACGAATTATAATTATGAGAGTTATAAAGTGGATTGAAAATTTCGTGGAGTATTTGGGTGTTTGTTGTACTAACTATTAATAATTAATTTTTTCCGATAGAAAAAAAAAAGTAACATTTAGTGGCAGCGGTTCACTTGTTTGGAGACAGGGGGTACAACTGTACCCCGAATTCCAAAATAATTTCTCTATTGTATACTATTATTTATTATACATAAATTTATATTTATAAAATACTCTCTTCTTTCATTAAATTTATAATCATTTCACTTTTGCACATAGTTCAATAAACAAGTTTTGTATTAATAATTGAAATGATAAAGTAACTTTTAAGGATGAGTAGGATTGATGAAGGATGGGTATGATTGATGAGACTCCTCATCTATCATACTCATTCTTAAAAGTCACTTTATCATTTCAATTACTAATACAAAACTTGTTGAAAAAGCTACGTGCAAATAGTAAATGAGTATAAATTTGGTGGACGGCCTTAAAATCCATTTTATCATTTCAATTACTAATACAATATTTTTTCAAAAAAAGCTACATGCAAATAGTAAATGAGTATAAATTTGGTGGACGGAGGGAGCACTACTAAACATAAATCATCATAGCTTGGTTAGTAACACAAGACCTCCTTCCACTTGCTTTTTCAGTTCTCGGCACCACAACTTTCCTTTTCACTTTTTTCTCTTTTATCAATTTTTAAATATTATTATTATTATTTTTTAAAATTAGATTATGGATTTTATTTTATGGAATTTGTTTATAGATTAATGCATGCATGTATTTTTTTATATATAATATGGATGATTTATTGTAGAGTTGGCATGCTGTGAAACTTGTTCACCGTGAAATTGGTTTTTTTTTTACAGACACACTTTAGTAATATAAGTCACACCCTTTAATAATATAAGTCACACACTTCAGTTATCACTACGACACTCTTTGCTATAATATAAATCACACCCTTCACTTTTATGAGTAATACTCTTTATAGTAAAAAGTCACACACTTTACAGTAAAAAGTCACACACTTTAGTAATATAAGTCACACTCCTTAACCAGTTTCACCGTAAAACTTGTTCACACTATACTTTGCCTTTATTGTATTAAATTTGTAATTTAATGATATTTGTTGATAGATCAAGAAATAATTTGATAACATTTGTTAATAGATTAAGAAATAATTTGATATTTCATTATTTATTGATAGATTATAGGGTTTACCAAATGGCATGTATGATCAACTACTACATACGTGTTTGGCCACTTTTGTTGAGAAAGACTTGTTTGTGTTCCTAAAATTACTAATAATAATGTAATTAATCGCTTTTAGAAAATGAGAAACTCGTAGCACTCAGATATACTCCCCCGCCCCAATCTTAAGGAAAGTTTTACTGTAGTTGAGAATTTTAAGAAATAATGATAAAGTGATAAAGTGTTGAGGGTAGAAATAGTTTTATTGGGGTAGAAAGAGCTGTTAGAGCTGTTTATTAGTACTTTATGTGATAAAGTGAGTATATTCATTTTTCCGTTCAAAAAAAAGAAAAAAAGTATGTCCATTTTAGAAAAAAAGTTATCTTAAGATTGAGATAAAAAAAATGAAAAGAGTTCTCTTAAGGGTGGGACGGAAGGAGTAATTTGTACTTGTAATCTTATTTGAACTTCATGGATTATCATATTTATATAAACATTTTATTTTATTGGTCGTTCCCCCAGTTTCAAAGTCCTGGGTCGCCACTGTTTAGTGAATCGAAATGTGAAAATCTGGAAATATAATGAGGGGCGGATTTTGAGTGGGTCTCTTGTGCACTCAAGTGCACCATGTACTCATGCAACAAAATAACCCATTTAAAAAAAATATTTGACCCATTAAATATATTAAACATGTTATGTTGATATATGGATAGGGTTGAGACGAGTGCACGAATTTTAAATTCGTGCATCAGTTGCACATGAGACTTTGTCGTGAATTTTTTGTGTGTGTGTTGGGTGGGAGAACACGGATCCCCCGGTAGGCAAGGAATGTGGTGGGGATTTAATTGGAGGGGGACATGTGTCCCTTGCACACGGCGCTGGGGATTAAGTTCGGTTCCGTTTTCTTTGTTTCTTAAAAAAATCGTATTCTAATTTTGATGTCTGTGTGCATTAATTAATACCATATGTTGCCACTTGCGGAGTCGTTGATAAATTGTAGCAAAAGGCAAAGCCCTCGCCCCTAGGGCCCCCACCCCCCGGCCCGATAGGAATGGTGGAGGTGGTAAATCATGGTGACTCAGCGGCCCATTAGGTGGGAGGACCAGTGTTTGGTGCCCACAAGGAGCTATCCCCCACATTGGAGAGATAAAACTCCCACACTGAGGCTGCCAGGACTCGATCCTGCGTTCTTGTAGCAATCTGTGCGGGCGGAGTCGTTGATACATTGATACCACACGTTGTGACTTAAATATTTCATTATTTATTGATAGATTATAGGGTTTACCAAATGGCATGTATGATCAACTACTACATACGTGTTTGGCCACTTTTGTTGAGAAAGACTTGTTTGTGTTCCTAAAATTACTAATAATAATGTAATTAATCGCTTTTAGAAAATGAGAAACTCGTAGCACTCAGATATACTCCCCCGCCCCAATCTTAAGGAAAGTTTTACTGTAGTTGAGAATTTTAAGAAATAATGATAAAGTGTTGAGGGCATACGACCTCCTTTTTGCAAAGTTTATCATTTTTTATATTTTGTTTAATATTAGAGAATATAAAATTTTGATAAATTTATTCTCTAATAATAAGTAAAAAGAGGAGAGAGCTAGATTCTGTGAAGGAAAATATATTTTTTATAAAATAGAAATTTTTAGGGGTAAATCAGAAAAAAAATTGGAAAAATAGCAAAAAGGGCCATTAATTTGTTACAAAATTTAAGTCCAACAACGATATATGATAAATAATATAAAATGAAAGGAAAATATATTTTTTATAAAATAGAATTTTTTTAGGGGTAAATCAGAGAAAATAATGGAAAAATAGCAAAAAGGGCAATTATTTTGTAGCAAAATTTAATTTCAATATAAAATGGAAGGAGTATGTCTTAAAAAGCGTGGTTGGCTGATCGACCGCTTATATCAGTTCGACCGATACTTGGAAAGGAAGCACAATGAATCGATTTAAAACATTGAACTGTTTGATTTTCGAATCTCAAAAGCAGGAATAACGACACAACGAATCGATTTAAAACGTTGAAATATTTGATTTTTGAATTGCGCTAAAAGCGGGAATAACGACACAATGTTGGAATATATAGGCACGTAAACACGTTATACATGCGCAGCGGAAATAAACAGTTCACCAACAACGAACAATTAATTGCTTTAAACGAATACGATTAAACATAACAAGAAATCTTACAGTATTTCAATGGCAAATTTCTCAACTACGGTATCCACGTAATCCCCGTAGACATAATTGCACAGATCTGTCAGTGTTGAATCTGAGACTGAATTTTCTAGGAAAACTCCTATCCTAGATTTTTATGGAGAAACTAGGTTTTCTTGTTGTAGTAAATAATGAATCCGGGACATCATATATATAGGGAGAGATTAGCTTATATATTAAACAAATCTTTATTAGGAAGATAATTCATAATCTTGAAAACCATATCTCAAAGATATGTTTTTCCCTACAGATATTTTCTTACAATAATATTCCATAATATTATTTTGGGATTCCTATTTAATTAAATCCAATTTAATTAAATAGTAATAATAATTAATTCCAAATGATTATATTATTAATTCTCCATAAATTAAATATTAAATCTAATTTAATACTTAATCAACCAACTATAATCCGTACACGGGTAGTTACTTGTTGTGTGACCCATATGCCCTCATATATCGAGCGATTAGTCAAACTAACGGTCTTAATTAAACCCTAGACAATAAATCAGACAATCTCAATATATGAGGTACGTTGCGAGAAACGTGCAACTACCTTTAACTGTAACATGGGCTATTGCGATTTCCTCCTTTCATTCACGAATACTCGATTAGTCTTGAACATGATGAAGTGTCTATTCAAATAGCTTAATCGATTTATTTCGAATTACTAATTGATCATTCGTGTCACCTTTGATCACAAAGTCCAAGGTGACGTGCATTGGCCAATGACTTTGATCCAATTATGACGAGAAGATGAGTATTCTCTCTAAATCCACTTTGAGGAATGAATCCTTATCTTGGTTCAACTACAATGCACATGCATTTCGTGATAAACTCAATCCAAGCCATATCTACCCATTGAAGGGTGTAAGTGTCGGTCATGGTCAAAGTTCATCACTCCACACATGTCGTGCGTATTGACCTCAAGTCAAAGGAGTATCACATCGCTCCCACTAACCGAGACACCCGTAGACACATATAGTGGAACTACATCAAACGGTTGCTCGGATGGGTATACCAATACCCTCTAAGGTATTTGTGCATCCATCATGAGATACCTAGTATCTCGTAGTAAGTGAGATCTTACTACACTCTCTAAGAGTATGATGTAGATCGCACACCAATCTCCATTGCATCATCGATATCCATTCTCGATGATCCCTTGATCGGGGCTGTTTGAGAATCATGCTTAAGTCATCTGAGTTCTCACGTATTTAATGACAACAGTGATTCAAGGGAACACAGATAAGAACAAATGCAAACAATCAAATATAATATTCTAATAAGTGTAATGTCATACATTTAATATTAAATAAACAATAATATTAAACCAACACTGAATATTATCTTAGTATTATGTCCATACAAAGGATTGGTCTCTAGGACACTAACACTAACAATCTCCCACTTGAACTAGAGCCAATCACCTACATGCCAAACCCCTAGACCATTGAAATGTCTAGTGTGTACATGAACACTCAAAGCCTTGGTGAAAGGATTGTTAGTGTTAGTGTCCTAGAGACAATCCATTGAGTGAGTGAGAACTCAGATGACTTAAGCATGATTCTTAAATAACCCCAATCGAGGATCATCAAGAAAAGGGATATTGATGATGCAATGGAGATTGGTGTGCGATCCGCATCACACTCTTAGAGAGTGTAGTAAGATCTCACTTACTACGAGATCTTAGGTATCTCATGATGGATCGGATGAAATACCTTTTAGAGGTATTGGTATACCCATCCGAGAAACCGATTTGATGTAGTTCCACTATATGTGTCTACGGTGTCTCCGGTTAGTGGGAGCGACGCGATATTTTTTGACTTGAGGTCAATCATGCGACATGTGTGGAGTGATGAACTTTGACCATGACCGACGCTTTGACCCGCCTATGGGTGAGATATGACTTGGATTGGGTTCATCACGAAGGTATGCATGTAGTAGTTGAACCAAGAAAATGATTCATTCCTCAAAGTGGATTTAGAGAGAATACTCACCTCTCATCATAATTAGGATCTAAGTTTCATTGGTTAATGACGCTAACTTAGACTTTGTGACTAAGTGTGACACTAATGATCAATTAATGATTTGAGATAAATTGATTTAGTTATTTGAATAGGCACTTCATCATGTTCAAGACTAATCGAGTATTCGTGAATGAAAGGAGGAAATCACAATTGCCCACGTTACAGTTACAGGTAGTTGCATAATTCTCGCAACGTACCTCATATATTGAGAATGTCTGATTTATTGACTATGATTCAATTAAGACCGTTAGTTTGACTAATCGCTCGGTATATGAGGGTCTATGGGTCACACAACAAGTAGTTCCCTTTTACGGATTAAAGTTGGTTGATTAAATGTTAAATTGAATTTAATATTTAATTTATGGAGAAGAAATTAATAATAGATTAAATTGGAATTAATTATTATTAATATTATTTAATTGGATTGGATTTAACTAAATAAGAATTCCCAATAATTATATTTGGAATATAATTATAGGATTTAATGTATATGGAAATAAATCGTAGAGATTTTTCATATAAGGCATTTAAATCCGTAGAGATTTTATAGGGAAATAAATCGCAGAGATTTATTTAAATAAAGATTAGGGTTTTAATTCACTAATTGAAATTAAATTTTAAGATTTTAAATTTGGATCTCCCTATATATCTGTTCTTTTGAATTCACAAAAAAACGAACTTCATATTTCTCCATAAGATCTAAAGTTTGGATTTTCCTAAATGATTCAACTTGGGATTCAACACCGATTAAATGCGCAGATCCGATCTAGGGGATTACGTGATATCATAATAGTTGAGAATCAGACTTCGATTATTGTAAGATTTCTTGCTATGATTATTGTAATCCTTTTGTGAAATTAATTGTTCGTTGTTGGTGAATTTTAATTTCCGCTACGCATGTATTACGTGTTTACGTGCCTCTATATTCCAACAGTGGTATCAGAGCTCAGACTCTCAATTTTTAATTGCATATAGATTAAAACATGGGGCACGGTCGTTTTTGACAAAACTGGACCGCACCCCTTTTATTGCTTGGGTCGTCTCTTTCACGCAAACACCCTCAAATCGATTTTAGGGTTTTCTCTTGGAGAGAGCCGCCGCTGCTCCACCTCGTTCACGCGACCGCGATGCTACGCCGCGTCGCTCGAGGCCGGCGCTAGGCGCCGTGGCCTCGCGACGCATGCGGGAGCTCGCGACTTGGCCCGCGCAATTTCGTCATCATCTTCGATTGCTCCGCCTCTGACCTTCATCTCCTTTCTCGTCGGTGTGTCCCTAGACACGAGTTAGGGCGGCGCACCACCGGAATCAATATGAATTAAGCGGCGGCGCGCCGCTGGTTCGATTATACACTTCGTGGTTCTAGTTTGGAACCAGTCCACTTGGGTCCGCGGCTCCGTGCGTGACCCATCGTCTTCGACGCGTGACCTCTTTACTCGACGGCAGTCGCCCGTGCGCTCAGGCGGCGGTGGCGACTCGCGTCGGACTCCGGCTTTGATTCAGCGATTCGCGTTCGCCCCCTGTTCTGGTTTCTGATTTCTGATGAATTCTATGGTTTCCAGTTCATGTTTGGTTTGTTGCTTGATGACGATTATACTCATACTGCTAATTTGTGCGATTTTGGTTTCGATTGCTTCTGGAATTCGACATTTCTTGAATTGTCGTTTTTCAGCCTTGCGTGTTACTGATTTTGTTCGCTTGGATTCTGTCCCTATACTGGTTTCGCTATTCAATTGGATTTAATGATAAAATTTTGACAATATTGACTGTTCAATCGAATAATTGGATTATTACTAATGAACCGAAGTTGAAATTGTTGGTATCGGATGTCCCGATTGACGAATGGCTTCTGGGTAGTGATGAGGGAGGGGCCGTCTTACAAATTAGATTTCTAACGGACCCCTCAATGCAAATATTAGATAATTGCACTTGAGCCCTTAGTAAATTAATAAAATATTTTTAATTTTTAATTAAATTAATTTTAAATGAATAATAATAAAAGTTGGACTTTTATTAACAATTAATTGGATTAATTATTAAAGTTTAATAATTTTAAAATTAAATTTTAAATTGTTTTTTAAAAGAATTATTGAACCCCACTGTTTGACTGTTTGAACCATCAGAAAGTGTTGCTCTTGAGGACTCTCCGGACATTGATGAAATTGATGTTGGGATTATCTTTGGAAAGTATCTTTTCTTTGTATAATCGGACTACTCGAATTCGGACTTATTTCTTTGAAATAAATTATTTATCATTCGATCTTTTAAATATGATTGAATGTTCACATATTTCTTGCGTAATTGTTCATTATATAAGACGTGTTACATTGTAGTTAATTTAGTGATACCAAGATCGAGAAGATTAAATTAACGAGTTCTTGTAACTAAAAGTACACCATTCACGACCTAGATGGAAATGAACAATCCATCGTGAAAGGTTGTAGTGTAAAGGAAATTTCAGATTGGTTTTGTCTTGACCAAGAGATTACACTTTAGTCATGGTGATGTTTGAAGAGGACCTCTGAGGAGAATAAATTCTTGAACCTGAACTAGGAAGAATTAGGCGCCAATGGTTAGTTATTTCTTAATCTTCGTCCCTTAAATAGGATTTGTGTGGTTAGTATTATTGCTTTGACTTATTATGGGAAGAGAATCGGTGAGATTCAATACCCTATATCTTGGGCGATATTATTGGTCACGTCGCGATTGCTAAGATTTATCTCGGAGAATCGTGTGCAAAGACGCTTGTTCAATTTTTGCTTGGGAGGTTCATAAGTTTTATCATACCAAATCTTGCAAGTGGAACTAGTTTAAAGGTATGGATAATAATGTTGAGAGATTCCTTTACCAAGGATAAAAGATATTAATTAATGAAAATTTATTTGATTGGCTTGAATTAATTAATGGGCTAGATAATCTTAAACACGGAAATAATAACAAGGGAGCCATATTAAGCGTAATATGGGTTAAGATGGATAGTCTGATATTAATTATGTAGTGGGATTAATTAATATTTATGAGCTTGAATAATATTGTGGCTCAATATTGATAATTCAAGGTCGATTGGAAGAATCAATCTTAATTCTCCTAAAGGCCCCCAAGTAGCAAAGATAAAGTCCAATAACTAAAAAAAAAGTGTTTAAAAATAAAATAAATTTGTTGCATATTTTTCCTTGTATTTTTTGAAATTTATGGATAAAAAGGGGAGAAAGATTTTCTTTGAATTTTGTTATGGAATGAAGATATGTATTCTTGGAATACAAGATTATCTCATTAAATTCAAGAAATCTCCCACTTGGTTATTCATATAGGTATTTGAAAATTTTGAAATATAAAAGGGCAAGAAAGATTTTCTTGATTTTCTTGAAAAGATATTATGGAAGATATGTATTTTTTGGAAGTACAAGTATATCTCATAAATTCAAAGAAGATCCAAATCTTGGAATCTTGGACCCAATATTTTTCGAAAATCACCATAACTTGATGAGGTGGGATTTTTTGTGGAATATTTTAATTATGGGGAAAAGAATATAGGAGATATATTCAAGATTTCTTGGAGATCAAGAAAAAGATTTTCCCACATTGTTTTTCCCAAAATTTAGACCACCACCCCATCTATAAATAGGGGATGATTCTTTTCATTCCCAAGTCAATTCCATGTCTTTGGAAAAATTAGTAAATCCACAAAAAGTGGTGCAACAAAGTTTATTTTTCCTTTTTGTTAATTGTTCGCGAGTATCCTTCCACCGGATTGTCGGCGGGGATTAGGAATACTTGGGAAGGACTTTTGGTGTGTTCTCATATACAAGACCATTGTCATTCCAAGAGGTAAGTTCACGTAAACTCGTAGTAATTCCGCATGCGTAGGATTTACGTGAACTGTTTATATGCATGATTTGTTGATTGAATTATTATTTGAATTAATTGTTGGGATTACATTAATATGGGTTAATTCATGCTAGTAATAATTGTCAAGAATTAAATTTGTATTTAAATATTCATCCCGAATAGATCCGGGCAATTAATTCCCCAACAACTGGTATCAGAGCCTCGGTTTCGGGCTCTGAATTTTAAATTGTAAATTTAATTCGCTGTCATTAAATTTGAAATTGGATAGTATAATTGCTAGATCTTTTTTCCAGGTATCCAATTGTCATGGAATTTAATGTGTTTATTTATGCATGCATATAAATTGTGGTTTTTTAATTCGATTCGTTCGGATTCGTTTTGCCTCGTGAGAAAATCCACGAGTAGATTAATATTTGTTTGATTTGATCAATGTAATAGACTAGTCTAGATCTAGGTTTATTTATTTTGTAAATAAATTGTAAATCGGATCTAAACGAGGCGAGATAAAGAATTAAAAAGATCCATGGCTAAATCGGCGGCGTCCCCAGGCGCCGAACGCAAGGAGCTGCACCTTGTATGCAACGACTGGACGCTTACGGATGCCAAGACGGGCGTAGGCGCAGGCCGGGCGGGCCGAAGCGCACTGGATCCGACTGGCGACGCTGGCGCTGCCGGGCAAGGCTTTAAGCCTTGGGCGACCAGGTGACGCTGGCGCACGCTGGCGGGTAATGCAGCGCCGCGCGCTAAAGGCGGATGGCTTGGGTAACGGATGGGCAGTCAGCGTTGGAGGCGACGTCGCGTATGCGCTAACAGCCACAAGCGCCATTTGACACGGGGAGTCTTGGCGGACACTCCGACCCTGCTGGTCGATGATAGGCTTGACAAAGTATTTTTTTTTTTAAGCGGTCAAGTGGGAGCTTTTCGAGAGCGAACAATGAAGGCGTATGAAGACGATTTCTCAAGATCAAGACATGACAAAATTAACCATGACAATTGGATAAATGTGCCCAATATGTTTAATTTTTGTCTTGATGTTTTTATCATTATTTATGCTTATTTAAATTGTGTTTAAATTTGCGATGCATGAGAAAATGTTTTGAAAAATCTCACTTTCGAAAATTACTAAGTATGTTTAAACAATTAATTGACAATTTTATTAGGATAATAAAATTGAATTAATTATTGACCTCCATGATTTATTTATTTGTGAATTCTTTTGGAGAAATTCACGGGGACGGTCAAAAGATAGCTTTCACATGAATAAATTCCTAAGCGATGATTGTGGATTATTACTAGTGGCGGCGATGACCCCCCATGAGGCTCGTTCAAAAGCGAAATAATAATTACATGTATTTAATCATGGTTATTACTTAGGTATAAAATTGATATGCATATACTTCCCGAAGTCCTGTCGATTTTATATTGGTCAATGAGAGCCAACTATTAATCTGGATATTAAAGGTTTATAAATTGTTCTTGTTTGTAACTTGCTTGAATGTGTTTAAATAATGACCCACCCCACGCGTGGCTTATTTAAGCTTTTTTGAGATGTTGGCTGATGCGTGTTCATATTTTTTGGAGATTTTAATATGAAACATGTGATCGAATCTTTATGATATATTTGTCTTTATGCATATTATTATTTATTTCGGTTCATCATGTTTTAATACTTTTTGTTTTAATATACTTAAAGACAATTTGCTTCTTGGTGAAAACTTTGTTGATTGGAGTCGTAAACTTACTATTGTCCTCATTTTGCACAAAGCCATAAGCGGGTTCTCGCCACACCTAAACCGGAAAAGCCGATTGACGAGTCAAGTAAATCGGTTAAGAAAAGTATCTTTTTCGGGGCGTTCAGCGAAATGGCAAAGTGTACCATCTTGGCTTCAATGTCGGATGTGTTCCAACACCAACACGAGCGTTGAGACGGCTGCGGAACATCATGGTAGTCTTAAGCGATGTTTCAACATCGAGCAAGAGTGGCTCGTCGGATCACCATGAGGGACTTTCTCTCTATGAAAATGGTGGAGGAACACGCGTGAGAACACGTTCTCCGGATGATGGCTCACCTTAACAAACTTGAGGTACTTGGGCCAGAATCGACATCGAGACCCAAATCAATTTCGTGCTCCATTCTATCTTGAAAAGTTTTGAGCGATTCGAGGTTGAACTATCGGATAAATAATCGAAGTTCTCGATGCGATCTATTTCAAGCTTTGGTCTCGGTGAGGCGATATTGGGCAAAAGAGCTAAGTCTTGGTGGCAAATGGACCTTCTTCTAGGCCAAGGGTGGTAAGAAACGAAAAAGGGACAGAAACCCGTGGTGAAGTGAACTCAAGTGTTGCCAAAGGCAAATAAAAAGGTGAAGGGAGGTGGAGGAGTGAGCAAGCCCGACTAAGGAGGTGCTTCAAGTGCGGTGAAGAGGACATTGGAGGTCGACTTTGTTCGATCCCAAAAGGAATGGAAAAAAAGGTAATTCTCACGCCTTTAGTTATTTGAAACTTGCTTAGTGGCGTATGCCTCCCATTTATGGGTGGTGGATCTGGGATCATGATCATGTATGTTTCACTTTCTGAGGGGGTTCAGCGGACCCTACAACTTAGTGGGAATGAGAACCTCATCACCACCAGGCGATCTTCTGAGTGGCGGTGAAGCGATGGGAGAAGTGCTTTTTATCTTTTGAAGACAAAGTTTTAATTTTAAGAGATGTACTTTCGTTCGAATTTTAGAAAGAACTTGATTTAGGTTTCTAAACTTTACCTTGATGGATATTCGGTTACTTTTGATAAAGTTGTTACCATTTCTCTTTATGATAAATTTATCTGTCATGGAGCGTTGTCAAGTAATCTCTATCACTAATTTATGCACACCATTTCACGAAATGCATCCTATAACACATCAACTATTTTAGGTAAAAACATTCATCGGGCGTGAGCGAAACACTTCTATGGCATCTAAGATTGGGACATATTCGAAAAAGAGGATTCAAAGGTTGGTGAAAGGCGGTTCACTAGAGTCTCTCCAAGTTGAACCAATTCGACTGCGAATCATGTTTGGAGGGTAAAATGACCAAGAGGGCATTGAGCCAAGGAGAATAGAGCAAAGAAGTGTTAGAAATCGTTCACAGGGCGTATGTGATCTAATGTCAACCATGGCGAAGAGGAGGTTCACAGTATTTAAATCACTTTTATTGATATTTACTCGAGAATGCGGTTATATTTTCATACGAAGCATAAATCTAAGACCTTTGAGAAATTCAAAAGAATTTAAGGCTCAAGCAGAGAATCATAGGAAAAATATCAAGTCTCTACGATCCGTCGTGGGCGAGTACCTCAGCGATGAGTTTTAAACTACTTGTCGGATGAAGGATTGCGTCGGTATTGATTGCACCGGAACCCCTCAACAAAAGCGGGGTTGCAGGCGAAAAAGAGAACTCTTTTGGAAATGGTTAGATCAATGATGTGTTATCTGCAGATCTTCCCAAGTCGATTACGGGGTTATGCCTTTGAAACGATGGCTTACATTCTAAACTTGGTGCCATCAAATCGGTTCCCAAAACTCCAAAAGAATTGTGGACCGGGCGCAAGCCTAGTATGAGACACATGAGAATTTGGGGTGTCAGGCCTCGTGTTGGACATGGGCTGGGAAATTGGATCCTCGGTCGAATTAAAGGTTGTTTATAGGATACCCAGGAACAAAAGGGTGTATATTTTATGGTCCCAAAAGAAAAAAGGTGGTCATAAGCACCCACTTTAGATTTTTGGAGGAAGACTATATGAGCGAAAGAAGACAGTGAGAGTGAGATAAGGGCTAACCTCATTGACAATATACAAGATGATATACCAAGCGACACACTTTCTGGCAGGACCTCGGCGTAGTGGGAGGGTTGTGAGATAACCGAGAGATTCATGGGGATAGGAGAGTCCTCGGACTTGATTCGGACAAGATGAATCGAGACCCATGGACATCTGATGAGGCAATCCAAGATAAGGATGCGGTTTCTTGGCAAAAGGTAATGAAAGCAGAAATGGGTTCTATGGATCATAGAGTGTGGGAGCTAGTCGAACCACTTAATGGGGTCAAACCTATTGGTTTGTAAGTGGGTATCTGAAAAAGGGGCGGGGACGGGAAGGTGGAAACCTTCAAGGCAAAAGGCTTGTGGCGAAAAGGTTATACTCGAGAAAGAAGGGATCGATTATGAGGAAACCTTCTCTGTAACAATGCTTAAGTCCATCAGGATTTTCTTGTCGATAGGCTGTAGCATCTCGATTTTGAAATCGGTAAATGGATGTCAAGACATCTTTCCTTAACGAAGTCTTGATGAGGAAATCTATATGCAACAACCCCAAGGCTTCATTGAAAAGGGCCGATAACACCTAGTTTGTAAGCTCATGAAGTCCGTTTTACGGACTCATCTGAGGCATCGAGCTTGGAACCAATGTTTTGATCATGTTATAAAGTCTTACGGGTTTGATCAAAGCGAGTTTGAGAGTTGTGTGTATAAAAAGCGTGTCGGAGCGCATTGGTATTCTTAGTACTATCGTAGATGACATTACGCTCGCCGGGAGCGATGTAAAGGTGTTATCGGGGCGTAAGGGCATGGCTTTCAAAAGCAGTTTGATATGAAGGACTTAGGGGGCGGGCACGTCCATGGGATCAAGATCACTTTCGAGATCATAAAGAAAAGGATGATAGGCTTATCATGAAGCTTCATACATGAACCTTTGTCTTGAAGCGATTCAACATGCGAGGATTCGAAAGGCCGTACCTTTCGGGGCATGGAATCCGTCTATCGAAAATGTGCTCTAAGACCAAAAGCGAGATAGATGACATGAGAGGCATTCCTTATGCTTGATTTTATCCGGAAGCCTTATGTATGCAATGTTGTATGCGAGACCGAATATCTGCTTTTGTCGTTGGCATGGTGGCAAGATACCAAAGTAACTTGGGGAAGGAACATTGGATGACGATTAAAAACATTACGAAGTATCGAAAAGAACTCGAGATAGAATGTTGGTTTATCGATCGAGATAGTCTAATCCCCGTCTACTACCTGTTCGGATTTCCAATCGGACTTAGATTCGAGAAAATCTACCTCGGTAGTGTGTTTTGCATGGGGGAGGAGCCATGGCGTGGAGAAGCGTTAAGCGAAATCGTCGCGGATTCTACCATGGAGCGAATATGTAGGCTAACTTCTTGGCAACGAAAAAAAGCGGTTTGGCTCAAGAACTTCCTAGTGGACTTGGATGTGGTTCGAATTTGCCAGGTGAGAATCACATTTATTGTGACAATCTTTGGGCGATTTTAAATTCAAAGGGAACAAAGCCCACAAGGCCGACAAACACATTGAAAGGAAATACCATCTTATCGAGACATCGTTAAGAGAGGAGATATATAATTGGCAAAGATGGCGTGGGAAGACAACCTGGTGATCCGTTTCTGAAAAGTGCGCCTCACGAATACATTAGAGACATGTGAAAGGAATGGGTGTCGAGGCCGTTGCCAATCTGCTTTGAGTATAAATGGGAGACATTATTAGGTTCGTGTAGGTGGCATTGGTTGTCACGTCTACCACGAGACATCTTGATGTATACTTAAAAGCGAGACTTTGAGTATAAGTGGGAGATTGTTGGGATTATCTTTGGAAAGTATGCTTTTTACTTTGTATAATCGGACTAAGCTGGATTTCGGACTTATTTTTGAAATAAATTGTTTATCGCGATGCTTTAAATATGATTGAATGTTACATATATTTCTTTGCATAGCTTGTTCATTAAATAGTACGTGTTACATTGTAGTTAATTTAGTGATACCAAGATCACGAAGATTAAATTAACAGTTCCTTGTAACTAAAAAGTACACCATTCACGACCTAGATGAAATGAACAATCCATCGTGAAAGGTTGTAGTGTAAAGGCTTCAGATTGGTTTGTCTTGACCAAGAGATTACACTAGTGCATGGTGATCTTTTGAAGAGGACCTCTGAGGAGAATAAATTCTTGAGGCCTGAACTAGGAAGAATTAGACCTCGGTGGTTAGTTATTTCTTAATCTTCGTCACTTAAATAGGATTGTGTGTGGTTAGTAATTATTGCTTTGACTTATTATGGGAAGAGAATCGGTGAGATTCAATACCTATATCTTGGGCAATATTATTGGTCACGTCGATTGCTAAGATTTATCTGAGGAGAATCGTGTGCAAATCAACTTGTTCAATTTGCTCCCTTGGGGAGGTTCATAAGATTTTATCATACCAAATCTTGCAAGTGGAACTAGTTTCCGGTATGGATAATAATGTTGAACCGTTCTTTTAAAAAGGATAAAAGATATTAATTAATGAAAAGCTATTTGATGGCTTGAATTAATTAATGGGCTAGATAATCTTAAACACGGGAAATAATAACAGGAGCCATATTAAGCTTGTAATATGGGTTAAGATGGATAGTCTTGATATTAATTATGTAGTGGGATTAATTAATATTTATGAGCTTGAATAATATTGTGGCTCAATATTGATAATTCAAGAGTCGATTGGAAGAATCAATCTTAATTCTCCTAAAGGCCCCCAAGTAGCCCAAGATAAAAGTCAATAAGCTGAAAAAGGTGTTTAAAAATAAAATAAATTTGTTGCATTTTTTTTCCTTGTATTTTTTGAAATTTATGGATAAAAATGGGAGAAAAGATTTTCTTTGAATTTTGTTATGGAATGAAGATATGTATTCTTGGAATACAAGATTATCTCATTAAATTCAAGAAATCTCCCCTTGGTTATTCATATAGGTATTTCGAAAATTTTGAAATATAAAGGGAAAGAAAGATTTTCTTGATTTTCTTGAAAAGATATTATGGAAGATATGTATTTCTTGAAATACAAGTATATCTCATAAATTCAAGAAGATCAAATTTTGGAATCTTGGACCCAATATTTTTGAAAATCACCATAACTTGATGAGGTGGGATTTTTGTGGAATATTTTAATTATGGGGAAAAGAATATAGGAGATATATTCAAGATTTCTTGGAGATCAAGAAAAGATTTTTCCCCATTGTTTTTCCCCAAAATTTCGACCACCACCCCATCTATAAATAGGGATGATTCTTTCATTCCCAAGTCTGATTCCATGTCTTTGGAAAAATTAGTAAATCCACAAAAGTGGTGCAACAAAGTTTATTTTTTTCCTTTTGTTAATTGTTCAGTATCCTTCCTTGGGATTGTCGAGCAAGGACGTGGGAATACTTGGGAAGGACTTTTGGTGTGTTCTCATATACAAGATCATTGTCATTCCAAGAGGTAAGTTCACGTAAACTTCGTAGTAATTCGCGTCGTAGGATTTCGTGTTGTTTATATCGTGATTTGTTGATTGAATTATTATTTGAATTAATATGGGTTAATTCATGCTAGTAATAATTGTCAAGAATTAAATTTGTATTTAAATATTCATCCCGAATAGATCCGGGTAATTAATTCCCAACAATCGATGCACCACAAAATTTTCACGATCAGAATGTACAGCCTGCACAACCACAGCTCCGTAAGTCCACTTGGGTTCGTAATCCGCCCACTAGGTATTATGGTTTCCTCGTAGAGAACATGATGGCGTGGAGATCCGGGATAAAGGCGATCCTAGAACTTACCTTTGAGGCAACATTAGATGTTGACTCAGAAATGGCGTGAAGCCATGAAATCGAGATGGACTCGATGTACACAAATCAAGTCTGGGACTTGGTTGAATTGCCGAAAGGGGTAAAACCCATAGGTTGCAAATGGGTCTACAAGCGTAAGACCGATGCAAATGGTGTTGGGGAATTAATTGCCCGGATCTATTCGGGATGAATATTTAAATACAAATTTAATTCTAACAATTATTCTTAGCGTGAATTAATCTATATTAATTCAAATAATAATTCAACAACAAATCATGCATATAAAGCAGTTCACATAAATCCTACTCATCTTGAATTACTACGGGTTATGTGAACTAACCTCTCGGAGTGACATTTCGTTGAGAAGATGGATCTCGATTCACGAACACACCAAAAAGCCTTCCCAAGTATTCCCGCGCCTTGTTCGACAATCGGGTGGAAGGAACTTGCCGAACAATTTAACAAAAGGAAAAATAAAATTATGTTGCACCACCTTTGTGGATTTCTAATTTTCAACACATGGAATTACACACTCACAATTGAGGTTTTTGAAAATACACAATCATCGGCGTTTCAAAATATTTGATATTTTATCGAAACTTCATATTTTTTTCGAAAAACTAATTTTTTCGTGTTCACAGGGATGAAACATTCATCCCTTATTTATAATAAGGGGTTGGTCGAAATTTTAGGTGGAAATAAAGATGGGAAAATCTTTTTCTTGATCTCAAGAAATCTTGAATATATCCCGTATATTCTTTTCTCCATAATTAAATATTCAAAAAAATCTCAACTCCTCTTTGTTATGGTATTTTTAGAAAAATTAAGGATAAAGATTCCAAGATTTGGATCTTCTTGAATTTATGAGATATTCTTGTATTCAAGAATACATATCCATAATATCTTTTCAAGAAAATCAAGAAAATCTTTATTTTCCTTCTTTTTCTATGTTTTTCAAAATCATCATAAAAATAACCAAGTGGGAGATTTCGTGAATTTAATGAGATAATCTTGTATTCGAGAATACATATCTTCATTCCATAACAAAATTCAAAGAAAATCTTTCTCCCTTTTATTCATATTTTTTGAAAATTTAGGAAAAATAGCAACAAAAATTTATTTTATTTTTAAACACTTATTTTTTTAGGTTATTGGACTTTATGTTTAGGCTACTTGAGGGGCCTTTAGGAGAATTAAGATTGGACTTTCAATGGATCTTGAATTATCAATATTGAGCCATAATATTATTCAAGCCCATAAATATTAATTAATCTCTTTACATAATTAATATTGCCTTTATCCATCTTAACCCGTATTCTTTGTTAATATGACTCCGATTATTATTTCCGTGTTTAAGATTATCTAGCTCATTAACTAATTCAAGCCCTTTGAAATAACTTTCCATTAATTAATATCTTTTGTCCTTGGTTAAAGAGCGGTTCAACATTATTATCCATACAGGAAACTAGTTCCACTTGCAAGATTTGGTATTATAAATCTTATGAACCTCCCCGAGAACCCGTCGAACAAAGCGTGCTTCGCGATTCTTCGTCACTAAATCTTAGCAATCGCGTGTGACCAATAATATTGCCCAAAGATATAATGTATTGAATCTCGTTGATTCTCTACCCGTAATAAGTCAATCAATAATTACTATTTGATCCAGCGCGATCTATTTAAGGGGCGAAGATTAAGAAATAACGAACCACCGAGGTATAATTCTTCCTGTCCGGTCTTTGAAAGAATTTGTCCTCATAGGTCCTATTCGCATCGGTCATGCACTAGTGTAATCTCTTGGTCAAAACAAAGCGATTTGAGCCTTCTGACACTTCAACCTTTCACGATGGATTGTTCATTTCCATCTAGGTCTTGAATGGTGTACTTTTGGTTACAAAGGAACTGTTAATTTAATCTTCGTGATCTTGTTATCACTAAATTAACTATAGTCTTAACACCAAATTTATAAAACGGTTGCTTATAAATATATAACATTCAATGATATTTAAAGCATCCCTTGATAAATAATTTATTTGATAAAAATAAGGCGATCGAGGTTTGATTACAAAGTAAAAGCATACTTTCTTATAATCCAACAATCTCCTTTTATACTCAAAATGCTTTTAAGTATACTCGGTCATGTCAATAGTTCCTAATTCTTTCGTGACATCTAATGTCACCACGAGTTGGAATGTAATAATATCTTTCCAACTCATGACGGATTAAGAAGCGTCTTGACACCATTCCTTCCGCATGTCTTAAATGTGATACGAGGCGTTGATGTGAACCATTTCCGCTGGGTTGATCTTTTTCTTAACGCGATTTCTCGTATAAGATACCAACCCGTTTGTGTTTCTAGGGTTAGTTCTTCTTTTCGATTTGCATTCACAATAAGCATTATGCGATAAGACTACATTGATTGTCTTTCCTGCAAATTCTGGATTCATCGAGAATCCGTGAAATTCTTTCCAAACCGTAGCTTCTCGGTTACGCTTTTCTACGGATTCATTCCATGGTACAGTGTCTGAGGTAGATTTAAATTATTTGAATTAAGTGTAACCCTGATTTATCATTCATAGGAGGTAGACCCGGAATCTAACAAGATTCATCATTAAATGCTTGCTCTTAATTTTTGGGGAGTTATTTCGTCTGATAAACCTGATTCTAAATGATAGTTCTTCGACTTACCGGGATGTTTTTCTTTGAGTCTATGTTACACATTCTTCGATAAATGGATCCTTTTATCCCTCCAAATATGTCCCAATCTAAGATTGGTTAAAGAAAGTCGAGACTATAAGCCTATGAACATTTTGGCGGACCTTTGCGTTTCTTTGTGTCTCAATAGATGGATTCCATTGATATCAAATTTCTTTTGGAATCTATCTTTGGGGAACCTATTTGGATTTATGTATGAAATGCTTGTGATAAACTTCATCGTTTAAATGGATCTCGAGTAATCTTGATCGAGGATTCAACAACTTTCGTAAATATAAATTTATCAAACCCATTTCAAAAATTCGTTCTTATCAAAAGTCGGATTCTCATAAATGAGTTTAAAATGGGTTAAATTAAATCCAATCTTTTAATTTCTTCACAAGTCATAGTTCAAAACAAACTTTTTTTTTTGCCTTGGATCAACTTCTCCGATGCTTGTGCCGAGTCTTGAAAATAGCACTTTTCTTGAGGATATCAAAATTTTTTCGTATAGATTTAAAAGACTTGTAGATAAGGAAAAAGTTTGACATCCTTTAAATGTCATTGAAGGCAAACATTGATTTTTTGACATTGTATCACCTAGCGAACCAACGGGTTTGATTATACATTTGGACCAAAACAAGTTTCAAGAACTTTTGACATCCTTTTCAGTTCAAAATTCACCTTTTTGACAATGGCCCTTTTGGGGGTGGACGACCATGGAAACCCTCCATTATTTTGCCCTGAAAACTTCCTCTTTGGATTTTCCTTGACCAAAGCATTCCTAAAATTACTCTTGATCTTGGCGGCATTTGAGTTTTAATGCTTATGGCTTTTGGTTCTCTTCTTCTTCTTGCCTACCCCTTGGCTTGGAAGATGAAGATAGACCAACTGCCGTTCAAAAGCATGAGTTTGGTGCCCATCAACATCTCTCGGGACGACCAAAGCTTGCAACAAATCGATAAGCCGAGGCAAAATGCTCAAAAAATTTGGGCAAGTCATGGAGAGTGAATTACCAAATTCATTAAAAAGTCTCAGCTTTTTTATAACATCTTTTCGGGAACCTCAAGTTTGTTCGGATGGGCCATCAATTTTGAGGGCGTAATCCCTTATGGGTTTTGCCTTCCACCATTTTAGAACAACGGCATCTCTCTCATGGTGATCGTCAGAGTCCTCTTTGTCATTTTTTACTCGTTAGTTATTTGTGCTTTTTGTGCGATTAGGACAATTATAATTAAACAAGTTTTCCAATCAATATAGTTTCCATACTTATTCTATTGACTTTAAGTATAATATAATTGGATTAAAAGGTTCACGACATTTTTGGAAATAAATAACTATATCATAAGCACAAATATATCACAAAAGGTTCGATCACATGCATCAAATTAAAATCTCAAAAAAAAATATGAACATGCATTAAAAATTTTGACATCTCAAAAGCAGTTTAAATAAGCCCGTGGGGTGGGTCGTTATTTAAACACATTAAAGTTACAAACAAAGCGGTTACAAACCTTTAATATCAGTTAATAGTTGGCTCCCTTGACCAATATAAAATTTGAGGGGACTTGGGGAGGAGGAGTATATGCATATCAATTTTTATACTAAGTAATAACCATGATTAAATACATAATTATTATTTGCTTTGAGCAGGCCTCGTCCATTTGGAATTTATTCATGAAAGCTATCTTTTCATGAAGATGAAGATAGATCCAGGTGAGAGAATTTCTCAAAAGAATTCACAAATAAATAAATCATGGTCAAAAAATTAATTCAATTTTATTATACGGAATAAAATTTGTTAATTGAATTTTTAAGCATACTTAGTAATTTTGAAGGTGAAAGTCGATTTTTCAAAACATTTTTTCTCATGCATCAATAAATTTAAACACAATTTAAATAAGCATAAAATAATGCATAAACATCAAAACAAAATTAAACACATTGGACAAATATATCAATTGTCACGCATCAAATTAATTTTTGTCATATTTATTTGATCTCGAGAAATCGTCTTTAAAACAAAACGAGTTACAAACCTTTAATATCGGATTAATAGTTGGCTCCACGACCAATATAAAATTGAGGGACTTGGGAAGTATATGCATATCAATTTTTATACCTAAGTAATAACCATGATTAAATACATAATTATTATTTAAGCTTTGAGCGAGCACCGTCCATTTGGAATTTATTCATGTGAAAGTATTTATCTTTTGGCCCGTCAGGTGAAGGAATTTCTCCAAAAGAATTCACAAATAAATAAATCATAGGGGTCAAAAAATTAATTCAATTTTATTATACGGAATAAAATTGTCAATTAAATTTAAGCATACTTAGTAATTTTGAAAGTCGATTTTCAAAACATTTTCTCATGCATCGTAAATTTAAACACAATTTAAATAAGCATAAAATAATGCATAAACATCAAAACAAAATTAAACACATTGGACACATATATCCAATTGTCACGGTTAATTTTTGTCATGTCTTGATCTCGAGAAATAAATCTCTTCGCCTCCATCGTTCGTCCGCGTGCCGCCAGGATATCGCCGCCTCGCGTGTCTTTGGCGTGCCCTCACGCTTCGCATCTGCCCTTGTCTCAGCGCCTTGACGGTGTTGCCCCGCGCGCCGTCGATGATCGCCCATGTGCGGTCGGCCGTGATCCCGTGTGCTCTTGGCCCTCGGCCTTACCCCACGCCCGGGCGCGCCCACGCCCGGTTCTGGATCCATTCGTCTTCGTCTTGGCTCACGATCCAGTTTCAATTTATTTACGATAAATAAATAAACCTAGATCTAGACTAGTCTATTACATTGAACGAATCAAACAAATCCTAATCTACTCGTGGATTTTCTCACGAGGCAAAACGAATTCGAACTAGTCGAATTAAAAACCACAATTTATATGCATGCATAAATATGAACATTCATCAAATACCATGACAATTGGATACCTGCAAAAAAGATCTAGCAATTCTACTATCCAATTTCAAATTTAATGAAAACGAATTAAATTACAATTTAAAACTTCGAGCCCAAAACCGAGGCTCGATGCGATTGTTGGGGAATTAATTGCCCGGATCTATTCGGGATGAATATTTAAATACAAATTTAATTCTAACAATTATTACTAGCATGAATTAATTCTATATTAATTCAAATAATAATTCAACAACAAATCATGCATATAAACAGTTCACATAAATCCTACGCATGCGGAATTGCTACGGGTTATGTGAACTAACCTCTCGGAGTGACAACCGTTGAGAAGATGGATCACATTCATACGAACACACCAAAAAGCCTTCTCAAGTATTCCCTTGCCCTTGTTCAACAATCCGGTGGAAGGAACTCGCGAACAATTTAACAAAAGGAAAAATAAAATTATGTTGCACCACCTTTGTGGATTTCTAATTTTTTCCAACACGTGGAATTGCACACTCACAATTGAGGTTTTTCAAAAATACACAATGATCATCGACGTTTCAAAATATTTGATATTTTATCGACGATTTATATTTTCAGAAAAACCCGATTTTAAAATTCACTTGGGGATGAAAAATTTATTCTCTATTTATAATGAGGGGTTGGTCGAAATTTTAGGTGGAAATAAAGATGGGAAAATCTTTTTCTTGATCTCCAAGAAATCTTGAATATATCCCATATATTCTTTTCTCCATAATTAAATATTCCACAAAAATCCCAACTCTCTTTGTTATGGTATTTTTAGAAAAATTAAGGATAAAAGATTCCAAGATTTGGATCTTCTTGAATTTATGAGATATTCTTGTATTCAAGAATACATATCTTCCATAATATATTTTCAAGAAAATCAAGAAAATCTTTATTTTCCTTCTTTTTCTATGTTTTTCGAAAATCATCATATAAATAACCAAGTGGGAGATTTCTTGAATTTAATGAGATAATCTTGTATTCCAAGAATACATATCTTCATTCCATAACAAAATTCAAAGAAAATCTTTCTCCCCTTTTATTCATATTTTTAGAAAATTTAGGAAAAATAGCAACAAAAATTTATTTTATTTTTAAACACATTTTTAGGTTATTGGACTTTATGTTTGGGCTACTTGAGGGGCTGTGGGAGAATACGATTGGACCTTCCAATGGATCTTGAATTATCAATATTGAGCCACAATATTATTCAAGCCCATAAATATTAATTAATCCCACTACATAATTAATATTGCACTATCCATCTTAACTCATTCGTATTCTTTATTAATATGGCTCCGGTTATTATTTTCGTGTTTAAGATTATCTAGCCCATTAATTAATTCAAGCCCTTTGAAATAGCTTTCAAATAATTAATATCTTTTTGTCCTGGTTTGAAGCGGTTCAACATTATTATCCATCTGAAACTAGTTCCCTTTAAAAGATTTGGTATGATAAATCTTATGAACCTCCCAATAGGGCCAAATCGAACAAAGCGTCTTGCATTGCGATTCTTCGTACTAAATCTTAGCAATCGATGTGACCAATAATATTGCCCAAGATATAAAGTATTGAATCTCGTTGATTCTCTACCCGTAATAAGTCAAAGCAATAATTACTAACCCACACAATCTATTTAAGGGGCGAAGATTAAGAAATAACGAACCAATCGAGGTCTAATTCTTCCTAGTTCGATCTTTGAAGAATTTATCCTCCAGGGTCCTATTCGATTGCATCGATCATGCACTAGTGTAACCTCTTGGTCAAAGACAATCAATCTCGAGCCTTTAGACTTTAACCTTTCACGATGGATTGTTCATTTCCATCTAGGTCGTGAATGGTGTACTTTTGGTTACAAAAGGCCATTAATTTAATCTTACGTGATGCGGTATCACTAAATTAACTACAATGTAACACGTCTTATTTATTGAGCAGTTATGCGATAAATATATGTAACATTCAATGATATTTAAAGCATCGATTGATAAATAATTTATTTGATAAATAAAGATGAAATTCAGTTTGATTATATAAAGTAAAAGCATACTTTCCAATATAATCCCAACAAACGGCAAGGTACAAACCTACAAGGCTAGGTTGGTAGCAAAAGGTTATAGTCAACGCGAAGGCATTGACTATGATGAGACTTTTCTCCTGTTGCCAAGATCAAATCCATTAATTTTACTTCTTTGAAGAAGACATTTAGATTATGAAATTTAGCAGATGGATGTCAAAACAGCCTTTCTCAATGCTAATATTGATAAGGAGGTGTTTATGACTCAACCGGAATTTTTTTATATCTAAGCCAAAGTCTAATCTTGTGTGCAAGCTCAAACGGTCCATTTATGGAATAAACCAAGCTTCTGGGAGTTGGAATATCCGATTTGATGAGGCTGTCAAATCATTTGACTTCATCAGAAATTCGGAAGATCTATCGTTTATAAATGAACGTGATGGGAGAAATATTATTTTCATAGTTGTGTATGTCGATGACATACTAATTATGAGAAACAACATTACTCTTATGCAGTCGGTTAAAGATTGGCTATCAAGGACCTTCATGATGAAGGACCTTGGTGAGGCACTACATCTTAGGGATCAAGATCCACAGGGATAGATCCAAGAAGATGTTGGGACTGTCACAGTCAACCTACGTAGATAAAGTGTTAAAGCGATTTTCGATGGAGAACTCTAAGAGAGGTTCTCTACCGGCATGTCATGGGATAAAGCTGTCTATGAAGGATTGTCATTCCACAGAAGGTGATATCCGGCGCATGAAGGATCTACCATATGCATCTGCAATTGGGTCCATCATGTACGTGATGACTTGCACAAGGCGGATGTGGCCTTTATTTTGTGCTACTTCTTGGTAGATATCGCCAGAATCTGGGTGAACCTCATTTGGATTCTTTGTCAAGAACATTCTTAAGTACCTTAGGCGTGCAAAGATTTGCTTTGGTCTCACGGAGGACAATCGAGCTAGTTACAACCGGCTATCTTGATGCAAAGTTTCAATCATTGTGATGATTACAAGTCACGGTCGGGCTATGTTTCGTTCTCAATGGTGGGGCGGTTAGTTGGAATAGTTCCAAACAAGAGACTACATGAGACTCAACAACCGAAGTTGAGTACATTCTTTGTGGGCGAAATTTGTCAAAGAAGTTATGCGGATAAAAGCAGTTCTTAAGTGAACTAGGGGTAGTTCAGTGTCGTTAGTCAATAAAGTTGTATTGTGACAATCTTTGATGTGCGATTGCGCAAGCTAAAAAAGGCGAGATCGATATGAGAAACAAGCATGTACCGAGGCGTTATCACTTGATAAAGAGATAATTCTTTAGAGGAGAAATAGAGTTAGAACGTGTCCCCACGGAGGATAACCTGGCTGATCCTTTCACCAAGGCTTTGAGCGTTCATGTACACACTAGACATTTTGATGGTCTAGGAGTTAGACATGTAGGTGATTGGCTCTAGTTCAAGTGGGAGATTGTTAGTGTTAGTGTCCTACAGACAATCCATTGTAAGGACATAATACTCAGATAATATTCAGTATTAGTTTAATATTATTGTTTGATTAATATTAAATGTATGGCGTTACACTCATTAGAATATTATGTTTGATTATTTGCATGTATTCTTATATGTGTTCCCTTGAGTCACTGATGTCATTGAGTGAGTGAGAACTCAGATGACTTAAGCATGATTCTTAAATAGCCCCAATCGAGGATCATCAAGAAAGGGATATTGATGATGCAATGGAGATTGGTGTGCGATCTGCATCATACTCTTAGAGAATGTAGTAAGATCTCACTTACTACGAGATACTAGGTATCTCATGATGGATGCACAAATACCTTAGAGGGTATTGGTATACCCATTCGAGAAACCGTTTGATGTAGTTCCACTATATGTGTCTACAGGTGTCTCGGTTAGTGGGAGCGATGCTATACTCCTTTTGACTTGAGATCAATACGCACGACATGTGTGGAGTGATGAACTTTGACCATGACTGACGCTTGCACCCGTCTATGGGTAGATATGGCTTGGATTGGGTTCATCACGAAGTGCATGTGCGTGGTAGTTGAACCAAGAAAAGAATTCATTCCTCAAAGTGGATTTAGAGAGAATACTCACCTTCTCATCATAATTAGATCTAAATCATTGGTCAATGCACGTCAACTTAGACTTTGTGACTAAGTGTGACACTAATGATCAATTAATTATTTGAGATAAATTGATTTAGTTATTTGAATAGGCACTTCATCATGTTCAAGACTAATCGAGTATTCGTGAATGAAAGGAGGAAATCGCAATTGCCCACGTTACAGTTACAGGTAGTTGCATATTTCTCGCAACGTACCTCATATATTGAGAATGTCTGATTTATTGACTAGGGTTCAATTAAGACCGTTAGTTTGACTAATCGCTCGGTATATGAGGGTCTATAGGTCACACAACAAGTAGTTCCCTTTTACGGATTAAAGTTGGTTGATTAAACGTTAAATTGGATTTAATATTTAATTTATGGAGAAGAAATTAATAATAGATTAATTTGGAATTAATTATTATTAATATTATTTAATTGGATTGGATTTAATTAAATAAGAATTCCCAATAATTATATTTGGAATATAATTATAGGATTTAATGTATATGGAAATAAATCGTAGAGATTTTTCATATAAGACATTTAAATTCGTAGAGATTTTATAGGGAAATAAATCGTAGAGATTTATTTAAATAAAGATTAGGGTTTTAATTTCCTAATTGGGCTAGCTTAAGATTTAAGTTGGGTCTCCCTTATATATACAGACTCTTGGGAATTCACAAAAAACGTAACTTCATATTCTCTCCATAAGATCTAAAGTTTGGATTTTCCTAAATTGATTCACTTGGGATTCAACACCGCGATTAAATGCGGATCCGTTCTAGGGATTACGTGGATACCATAGTTGAGAATCGTACTACGATTATTGTAAGATTTCTTGTTATGATTCTTGTAATCCTTTTGTGCAATTAATTGTTCGTTGTTGGTGAACTTTAATTTCTACTGCGCATGTATTACGTGTTTACGTGCCTCTATATTCCAACAAGGATCAACCAAATTATCTTCTGTGGGAACACGTTCTAACTCTATCTTTCCTCTAGCGATTATCTCTTTAATCAAGTGATAACGCCTCGGCACATGCTTGTTTATGTTATTGGATCTCGGTTCCTTAGCTTATGAACACTTTTGATGTTGTCCAATATAACTTTATTGGATTTCTTGGCACTTTCGGAACTACCCCTAGTTCATTTAAGAACTTTTTATCCGAACTGGCTTCTTTAAGCGGCCAAACCATGCAAACAATGTACTTTCAAACGGTTGTTGAGTTGCGTGGGTAGTCTCTTGCTTGGAACTATTCCAACTAACCGCCCTACCATCGAGTAAACACATACCCCGACCGAGATTTGTAATCATCACATTTGATTGAAACTTGTGTCGATAAAGAATAGCCCACTAGCCGATTTGTCCCCCGTAGACTAAGAAGTATTCTTTTGTACGTCTGAGGTACTTAAGAATATTCTTGACATCAATCCAATGAGGTTCACCCAGATTCTGTTGGTATCTACCAGTGATGCTGACAGCGAAGGCCACATCTGGCCTAGTGCAAGTCATGGCGTACATGATGGACCCAATTGCTTATGCATATGGTATGTCCTTCATATGCTTGATATCATCGTCTGTGGAAGGACAATCCTTCTTAGACAGTTTTATCCCATGACATGCAGGTAGAGAACCTCTCTTAGAGTTCTCCATCTCAAATCGCTTCAATACCTTATCTACGTAGGTGGACTGTGATAGCCCCAACATCCTCTTGGATCTATCCCTATGGATCTTGATCCCTAAGATGTAGCAGACCTCACCAAGATCCTTCATCATTAAGGTCTTTGACAACCATTCTTTCACGGACTGCATGAGAGGGATACTGTTCCCCATAATCAGTATATCATCAACATACACAACTATGAAGACAATATTCTTCCCATGGCACTTCTGATAGACGCACGGATCTTCCGAGTTTCTGATAAAGTTAAATGATTTGACAGCTTTATCAAATTGGATATTCCAACTCCTAGAAGCTTGCTTCAACCCATAGATGGATCGTCTGAGCTTGCACACAAGATTAGATTTTGGCTTTGAGATAAAACCTTCCGGATGAGTCATGAACATTTCCTTATCAATGTTTCCATTGAGAAAAGCTGTTTTGACATCCATCTGTCAAATCTCGTAATCGAGGTGTGCTGCTACCGCAAGTAAAATTTGAATGGACTTGATCTTAGCAACTGGTGAGAAAGTCTCGTCATAGTCAATGCCTTCGCGTTGACTGTAACCTTTCGCCACCAATCTAGCCTTGTAGGTTTGTACCTTGCCATTTGCATCGGTCTTACGCTTGTAGACCCACTTGCAACCTATGCAAGATATGTATTCTTGGAATACAAGTATATAAGATCCAAATCTTGGAATCTTTATCCTCATTTTTTTCGAAATTCCATAACAATAAGAGAGTGGGATTTTTATGGAATATTTTAATTATGGAGAAAAGAATATATTTGATATATATTCAAGATTTCTTGGAGATCGAGAAAGAGATTTTCTCTCCTTTTTTCCTAAGAAAAAATCTGCCACTAGACAATAAATCAGAAAATCTCAATATATGAGGTGCGTTGCGAGAAACGTGCAACTACCTATAACTGTAACATGGGCTATTGCGATTTCCTCCTTTCACTCATGAATACTCGATTAGCCTTGAACATGATGAAGTGTCTATTCAAATAGCTTAATCGATTTATCTCAAATCACTAATTGATCATTCGCGTCACCTTTGGTCACAAAGTCCAAGGTGACATGCATTGACCAATGACTTTGATCCAATTATGACGAGAAGATGAGTATTCTCTCTAAATCCACTTTGAGGAATGAATCCTTATCTTGGTTCAACTACCACGCACATGCATTTCGTGATGAACTCAATCCAAGCCATATCTACCCATGAAAGGGTGTAAGCCTCGGTCATGGTCAAAGTTCATCACTCCACACATGTCGTGCGTATTGACCTCAAGTCAAAGGAGTATCGCATCGCTCCCACTAACCGAGACACCCGTAGACACATATAGTGGAACTACATCAAACGGTTGCTCGGATGGGTATACAAATACCCTCTAAGGTATTTGTGCATCCATCACGAGATACCTAGTATCTCGTAGTAAGTGAGATCTTACTACACTCTCTAAGAGTATGATGCAGATCGCACACCGATCTCCATTGCATCATCAATATCCCATTCTCGATGATCCTTGATCGGGGTTGTTTGAGAATCATGCTTAAGTCATCTGAGTTCTCACGTACTCAATGACAGCAGTGATTCAAGGGAACGCAGATAAGAACAAATGCAAACAATCAAACATAATATTCTAATAAGTGTAATGCCATATATTTAATATTAAATAAATAATAATATTAAACCAACACTGAATATTATCTTAGTATTATGTCCATACAAAGGATTGTCTCTAGGACACTAACACTAACACATAAAGCGGTGATTAATTGAACCGGGTAGCTCGTGGGATTGATATTATTTGAAAAAAGGTTAAAATTGATTTTGCAATTTTTAAATATCTATTGGAAGATTCATCTTGTAAAATTTAGGAGCTATTTTATAATTTTGATTTTTTTTATAAATTTTAGAGGTTATTTTGCAATTTTAAAAAATAAAATTTAAGGGGCTATTATTTTAAAAAATTAAATTTATCAATGATTATATATTTGAGGAGTATGTATTAATTATATATTATATGAGTATGATGTCATATTGACTCAATCGATTTGAGCAACAATCTTACCTGGTCGAATTTCGGTCGCGTCAGTATTCACTTTTATTTCTGAAACATATATATGTTGCGATTTGCTTGCGATGTTCATAATAAATACTTATGAGGTGTTTGCAAAAATATGTTTCGAAGGAGTGATTTAGTTTAGTGATTGTGAGGAAAAAAGAAATTATTTAATAAGTAATGTGTTTGCAATTTTTTTATAATGTAGAAATTAAGTGTTTTATAAAATATTTGAATAGAGTAAATTATTTGTGAAAAACTATAATCAGCTCACTTTTCCCAACTTATATAGATAATGGATTTTACATTCTGCAGAATTATTGAATATGAAAAAACTCAAAATTATTTTTTAGCGCAGTTCAAAGGAATTATATACATTTATAATTTAAAAAAATTGCCCCCTTAGTGGTTAGAACCAACAATTTATTTTCTCACAAATATTATTTATTTTGGAGTCAAAAGTACTTTTAAATGTTTTAATGAGGAACTCAGCTCTCGTAAATTAAGGTGATGTGTGGTGCTACTAAATTTTATTGTCAAGGATGGGAATTTAAACACAAAAAAAAATTATAATTAGTTTCATTCGAAATACATGTCATTTTAAAAACCCACGTAATACGTGAGATTATAGATATTTTATTTTTATTATATGTGATAAAGAATTTATAAGTTAGAACTGAACACCTTCACATTTTGGAAGTAAAAAGAATTTATGAGTTATATAATTGAAAACATTCACGTTTTAAGTTATCCTCAAAGATATAATCATGAAAGAACATGAATTGTACAAAAGAAATAGTGAAATTGTGAGGGAGGTTGGTGCAAATTATTAAGTAATTTTTTCATAAGCTTTTTTTTAGCGTTAATGTAGAACAAACATTAATAATTATCTTAAGCTTAACCTACATTCAAAAGAAATATAGTTGTAACAATATCTACTTGTGAGATAAGAAGCACTTAATTAAATGAGTTTATTCTCCCGCAAAATTATTTCACCTTCAAAATATCTTGTTGAGATTCATATAGAAAATATGAAGTGAACTTTTTTATTTACTCAATTCACTCATATTATTTACTTTTTTATTCGCGTAAACATTCATCATAATATAATAATAACAACATCAATCATCTTTTTCACCATCCTACTTTTAAAATTTTAAAAATAAATATACATTTTTATTATTTGTTAGGCTTTTGAAATTATAGATCCTCAAAGTTCAAAATTCTCTCATCTAAGACATTTTTCAAGCATCTAATATGTCAAGCGTGTAAGCAACAACAATCTAAATCACACTGAGAAACACATATAATCATTAACACGTACCCAGAAACATAAAATTCAAAATAAATAAGGGAAACATTAAAAAGACAAATAGCTTAGTATAGTTACCAAGATTAAAACCTCAGAACTGAAATTGTAGAATTCGAAAATTAAGTATGAAAAATTATTATAATTTATGTTCGTCCACACCTGTCAATGAAATATGTTGTTCCATCGTGAAAGGCATCGTACAAAACTGTGAAATTACTATGTTTTCAGTACCTTTTATACTTTAACCATCTGTATTTTTTATTTTTTTGAAGCATTACAGGCCTCCGTACTCAACCAATAAAAAGAATGAAGATAAAGATTAACTAATTAACATCGATTTTTTTTTTATGTGTCGAAGATTATTTCAACCAATCTTTTAATTGATTGAATATACTCTTAAGGAGTGAAATGTGTTCTCCATATCTTAAGCATAAATTTAAATGAATATATCTTCAATTAAAACAGGAAATGCAAAATTGGAAACAATCAAAATCAAATTCAGCGAATCTGTCCAAAAAAAAAAAAATCAAATTCAGCGAAACACATTAAAAAATTACAACAGATTCAAAATACAAATCAACAGAAAAATTTACTTAATCAACATAAATTTTACTTAGAAGTTGATGATAGTTGTCACTGAATCATATCTACATCATTGCTACATAATCAAATAATAAACATGATCCTCTAAAGTGTTCTTCGTTTGCAACAAATGGGAACAGTAAAGATTCTACTTAATTTGTAATTCACATATTTAGAACGAAATCATAGTCTAAGATGGTAAGTTCACAACTATCATAAATTATAAAAGAAAATCATTGAAATCCTAAATTTCAATCAAAAGTTTACATCGTTGTCTGCTAAGATATTTATGGTGAAACGACCGATTTAACACGAAAATTAAAAAATAGAATAAACATTACCTTTGAAATTAAAGATCCATTAAAAAATCCCTATTGAGATACAACCAACAAAGGAAAGATCTTCTCGAATGATATATCCATAACTGATTTCCGCAATTGAGGCAACTTGAGAAACTAACACTGGGACTTGGACGGTAGAAATTTAAATATAGAAAAAGTAATTAGAATATACAGATTAATAAAAAATTGAAAACCTGAACTTTGAAAATGGCCGAAGATGAATCGTCGTAGCAAGAAACGGTGGAACGCGCGGTAAGTACATGACTGAGGGAGGAGGAAGTTATGGACGGAGAAAAAGTTGAGAAATAACTGATTAAGTTTTCAAATTTTAAAATTTAAATCATGGATTAATGTATAGTGGAGAAATGGTGAGTAGTAACTGGTGGTTGTAGATAAAGTTTATTAACTGAAGTTTATATTTATCCAAATTAAAATTTAAACCGTTGAAAAATAAAAGGAGATATATAAAAGAAATCGAACATAGGTAGAAAAAATAAAGATAAGGTGAATTTTTGGAGAAAAAAAGGGAAAAATAAAAGGATGAAAAATAAAAAAGAGATATAAAAAAAAATCAAACATATGTAGAAAAAATAAAGATAAGGTGAATTTGTTGAGAAAAAAAGGAAAAAATAAAAGGAGAGATATATAAAAAAATTCGAATAAATGTAAAAAAAAAAAAGAAAAAGATAAGGTGAATTTATTGAGAAAAAAAAGAGATATATAATTTTTTAAAAATCGAATATAAAAATGAACGTGGATTAGTTTAGAATTTGCAATTTTTTAATAAAAATGTGAATTAAGAAGAAATTATTTTGAAAGCCGTGAATTAAGGAGAATTAAGGAGATATGATATAGCGGATGATTGTTGTTACACGTGGAGTTAATAATATTGAGAAATAGAAGGAGATAGATTTTAAAATTTTGCGTATATATTAAAAAAATGAATAAATTTATATTATACCCTAATCATGAATGACTTTACATTATACCTTTAATCATTTGTTTTGAAAATTTACATAGAACTCTTAAAGTTATACAATTTTAGATATTTTTAATGGCTCTACAGTAAAGTACTCCCTCCGTCCTATTATAAGTTTTTTCTTTTACTTTTTCATCCGTCTTACAATAATTTTTCTGTTTTTATAAATGAATAAAGTAACTCTACTATTTATAATTTTTATCCTTACTTTTCACAAAATATTACTCTCTCCTTCCCAACATGATTGCAACATGAGAAACGGCACGCAAACCAAGTAAAGTGGGTTTACTTGGGTTTGACTGGAATAAAATAAGAGTGTTGTGAGTGTAATAATATTATATTTATTTTCTTTTTTGGAGTGTTGCAGTAAAGCTGAGACGTCCAAATAAGGCAAGTGTTGCAGTAATGTTGGGACGGAGGGAGTACAAAGAATGTCACTCATCACTCCACTCATTACTCCATATACATTTTTCCTCTTTTCCAATACTCAAAACTATCATTTATTTTTATTATTTTATTATTATTCTATAAACAAAATAACAAAAAGAAACAAGAAATTTATAATGGAATGGAGGGAGTAAAAAGAAACATAGCTAGCTAGTTGGTTTTAAAAAATACAAAACGTCATTTAAACTCAAACTTCCAAGTGAAAGATCAAAATGATATCTAAAATGATTTGGAGAGAGTAATAAAAAAACCCTTTAAAATTTTCATAAATTAGTATCTCTACAAATAGAAATTAAATCGAAGAAAAACTAAAGTGATTGTTTATGAGTGGAGTAGAATGGATTTTAAAGTAATCCATGCTGTATATATCATTCAGGCTTCTATAATTTTTGTAAGCACACCGTGTGTCGCATGTACGAATGGCGGTTTTAGGTAGCAGCTAGTGTACATATTCGTTATTACAATTATTTTTCTTTAAAGATCAACTGATCATATCAAGGGTGTTTTAATGATTTTAAGGCTAGTAAATCTCATTGGGCTCGAAAACTTTCTTCGGTTTTTATACGGACCGGCAGTGTTGAGAATTCGCAATGACGTTCGGTTTGGTCAAACAATTAGGTGAGGTTGCAGTCTAGCGGATACGTGTATTTGCGTTTTCAAACAACTGGAAGGGCCATACCGAAATTAAAAATTCTTATTTGCAGTTCAAATGGAAAACTGGAATTGTTCCTCCTTACAGCCCAAACCATTGAAATGTGGGAATGCAAAGATATCTTATACTGAAACCTGGAAAAGTACACAAAAAATTTAAATGTATTAAAAAATAATTTAAGAACTTATTTGGATATGAGGCGATAGTTTAGGGGCCGAATAAACCTTTCCCCTATAAAAAAAAATCAAGTAAAATTTAAAGGCCGGACTATTGCCAACTATTGAGAAGAAACTAAGCAGAAAAAAAAAAGAATGAAACCTCGGTCTTTATTAAAATATACTCATGTAAGAGTGATTTTATTAAACATTTACAATTAGCTTAATCAAACAGGTCTTTACTACCAAATTAGACCATATAGAAAATTAGAAATAGAGGAGGGCCCACCTAGCAATTGGGCTCTCATTTGAATGGGAGGCAAAGATTCAATTTAAATCCAGGAGCGAATTTGAAGTTATGGGAGTTATAAGGTGGATTGACGATTTAAGTGAATATTTGGATCTTGGTGTCTTAACTACTAACAACTAATTTTTCTCTAAAAAAAAAAAAGGTCCAAAATTTCGAGAAGGAACCCCTGGACCGTCCCTGTCCCCCCGCCAGGAACCTAAGAAACTAAGGGTATGTTTGATTAGGGACTCACCCGGGTGGACTTAGGACTTTTCAATCCAAGTCACATACTAGTTAGGGATTTCAAAATCCAGTTTTCAAATCCACTCCTATAAAATATACTTATACATCTATTTTTACAAAATTCAATACAATCATATCATCACTTTTCTTCCACCCACTTATTCTCTCTCCTACTTTTCTTTCACCCAATACAATATAATAATACAATATCAATCACTATTACATATTGATTCGACATAAAGCAAAAATTTCACCCTACCAAAATCTCAAAACAAACATGTTCTTTTACTATTCATCGGGATTTTCAAATCCATAAAATTTCAATCGTGAAACTTCGCCTCGCACACCTAAATCCCGAAACAAACATAACCTAAAGGTTGATAGAGCTCGCTACCCAAAAAGCTGACAAGGCCAAAACAAGATATTTAACGGACCTATATACTACTCATATTCCATCGACTCTAAACAATAATCAAAAAATCATACAGCATCATTAATATTTACAGGCCATGTACATTGCAGCAGTGAGACTCACGAGCCTTCCTTCTTTGGTCCTGATATTTTTTGAAAACTTTGTGACAAAAATTAAAATAAAAATTTGAACATCAATTTAATTTGTTTGTGTGAAATTAAATTTATTGACTTGCAGTTGAATTTGAGTTCCGTTATGGGTGTTTAATGAATAGGATATGATAGGCAAAGTAAAATATAGAAAAAAAAATCAGACGATGTATTGTAGTATATGATAAATGTGGGTCGGCGGTATGGGGAAAAATGAATAGACAGACGACTCCAAAAAGTTGGGGTCCCGAAGAAGCTATGCTCCCTATATCTCCTTTCACATCAGTATTCACTCTTGATGATTAATTTTGCCTCTGAATTTCCATGTGAAAGATTTCCTGAGGGTGACATACTGTCCTTGGTGTTTTCCTAAATTAATTTGCCAACCTATTTTTGCTATTTCATTGATCAAAATCGTGAATTCAATTATGTGCGGCCCTTTGGTGGCGTATAGCTAAGTGGTAAAAATTTTGGTGACGTGGGGAGGAATTCATGAAGATATAAGTTCAAAACTATTAGAATATTATGGAGTTTTCCTTTATGAGAAGTTAATTTTGTTGGTTCTCTCTTGCATGTGTTTGTTATTCAAATACTCCTTCCGTCCTGATTTTGATTATCCGCTTTCTATAAATAGTCGTCCTAATTTTGTTTATTCATTTCCGAATAAGGCAATAAAGCAACATTCAATATTATTTAATATTGTTATTTATTTTCACCAAACCCACTTTACACCATTTAATACTATTATTTCTCTTCACCAAACTCACTTTACCCACTTTACACTATTTAATACTACTATCTTCTATTTTTTCTTAATTTATGTGTCTACGGTAAATGAATAATAAAAAATAGGACGGAGGGAGTACATCCTCCTATTCATATTTCACTTGATTTATTATTTAACTGTGCGAGGAATTTCTCATTCTTCCTTACCAATTTTTTTTGAGCAAAGATACGTGAGGCTTCTGACAATTTCTCGTCAGTTTTTTCCGACTGTTTTGAGGCAAAAATACAAGGGTACATACTTTTTCGTTTGGTTAGTTATTTTTTCTAAAACCAAATACATATATTATTTGGAATGAGATCATCTATTTCATAATTGGTATTTCACTTTGTATTCCATAATATGAATGGATAACACATAGAATAATAAAAAATATCCAACGAATCACATATCCTATGTCCATGTGTTAAAAATCAAGAAGGGTGAAACACCAATAAAATATGAAAAGTAAAACATGGAAATCGAACCGTATTTTAGACAAAAAAAAAATATATATATATTAATGTCAACCTCTACTATTTTTAAATACCACCAAAAATAGATTTTAAATTAAGATATTCTCGTGTTTTTATAGTCACAATACATTCCGATTGCCGACGGCAACTCCAACGCATACACGATTATTCGCGCAATTTTTATGTTAATGTAAATGATTACTCTTGTTGCAACCATCCTATGAGACGAGATATTCTCCTAACAGTTGAGCACTCGATCGGGTAAGTTATAAGTCAAGGGAGACAAATCTCCCTAATATTTCTATAGAAATTTATTTTATACAGAGTTCAAACCTGCATTATTGAAAAATTTATCTCCATAATACCACAGGATTTACCATTCGATTATGCACTTGCGTGTGAACTCATAATAAATTGGTTGGATTTTAAAGTAAAAGAAAAAACTGAAACATTTATAAAAATATTGGGCGACATTTTTTTAAAGAAATTATTTGAAGTGGCGTATACAATAATTTTTTAAAATGCAGAAGGTAAAAAATATAGGCATTTTAGAGGAAAATTAAGGCTTAATGTTGTAGTATTAAGCTGGAAATTAAACACCACTTAACTGCAAAACATGCGAATTTTATTTTAAGTTTTTCTTTTTTATCTGAACAGAATTCTATTGTAAGTGTAAAAAAAAAAAAAGATTTTTATCAAAGCGTTTAATAGATAACTAGTCAATTATCAATTGAGGTTGTGAAAGCTAAAAATATTCACTCTGTCTCATTTTGTAATTTTTTTTAAGAGAAATTATTTTTATCAAGACAATTGTCATTTGCACTAATAGAAGAATTAAATATCATGGGATTAGTTTAAATATGCTTGAAATTTGTATGTTTAATTTATTTAATTTTATAAGATTTTATGCATATTTTATACTAAATTAAGTAATTGTGTTTAATTATTGAAAAATATAGTATTTTGATTATTTTATAAGAATATAAGGTTTTTTTAAAGTAAAACACATGTATATTATTTAAAGTATTAAAAAATAAATCAAGTAACAAATTGCTAGAAGAAAAATAGCCCGACCGAAGTTCAAATTCAGCAAATTTTAGGCCCAAACTTTAAGCATTTCGTGGGCATATTCTAAAGGTAAAGTCATTAGCCCATTTACCCATAATAATGCTTTAGTATTGAAGTTGCACATGTTGACCAAAATTTGAATAAGAGAGTGTGCACTGCAGCAACAGCGATTTTATTTTCGCAACCGAGAGCAACTTATAAAAGCACGAACAGTATATAGCTTCGGAATGGGATTCACATTTCCTCAAACGCACATTTCCATTCACTAGGTGGATTGGAGAAATGGAAGAAATAAACTTGGGTTATAAAAATGAAGAGAAAATTCAATCACAATATTATTTTCTTGATTTAAATTGATTTATTATTTTTGTCTTTTAATTTGCACCTAGTATTCTTTGTCGATGTGATGATGGTGAATATTGAACTTATTTTTTTAGAGCTCTACAGGAGATATAGAATCTAATGATCGAGAGCAGAAGACATAAAATGTCTAGGAATATCATCGTCCAACCAAGTAAGAGGATGAGTTGAAATTTTACTGTTTTTTGATTATTAGACTTGTGTTATTACAAATAAGAGCTACGTGATGTGTGAGTTGATATTATCAAATCCGTCTATATGTTTTTAAGTCATTCGAGTGAGGATAACTAACTTTCGAATTATTATTATTAGACACTTGAGCTTAAATTTAGACAGTGAGAAGTGGAAGATAATTAGAAAAAGGCCTTAGTATTGGACTTGGGAACATCTTCTACAAAGGATGTGTATCTCATTAGGCTCCCTTCATAGTTTTTTACTAGCGAGCTTTGAGTAATTAGTTTACATGAAAATCCCATCAAACATCATGTTCCAATTTTACTCTTATTTTTATTTTTGTATAATATACATTAAATGACCATTTAAATTTAAGTGCATACAATGATAAAAATGAAATATTACATTATTATATTTATTCTATTTTGTGAGAGTCAAGTGATGTAGAAGTAAATCCTGATCAGAAGTGAAATCGTCCTGAATCAAATCATCCTGAAGTAAATTAGCCTGAATGGGTTTGTTCAGAATCAGCCTGAATTTCAGTTTTCTACTGATTTTTTGATCCTGACCCTCGGACGGATTTTCAGTTCAGGACTGAGAGTTCAGTGGAAAAACGCGCGACTACTGAAGCGGTTATTCTGTTATTTTTTTGGTTTCCGATTCTGTTAGATGGTTACTACTATAAATTGCAGGCTTCACCAATTATCTTCATAACAAGAGTGAGTGTTATTTTTCTGGAGAGTTCATATCAATTGAGAGAAGAAAGTAGTTCTTTAGAGATTTCATAAGATAGTTTCTAAATCTCGATCGATTGAGGGTTGTAACTGTTCTGAATCGTTCATTGTTGATAGTGAAAGAGTGCTCTGATCCCGTGGATGTAGGTTTTACAACCGAACCACGTAAATCGTTGTTTGTGTTCTTGTTTTGCGATTTCAATTTCATTCGTTCTTGTGTGTTTCGTTTTATGAGCTTTGAATCTTACAACTCAAAATAATATATTGATTAACAAATGGCGCCGTCTGTGGGAAGCTTGAGAGAAAATGGGATCACTGAAGTTTGATGTTGATAAATTCAATGGGAAGAACGACTTTGGGCTCTGGAAAATCAAGATGAAGGCCCTGCTGATTCAACAGGTTTGGCAAATGCATTGAAACCTGCTGATCAATGGCCAACAGCTTCATCCACTGGTGCAGCTACAGAACAAGCCAAGAAGACAGAAATTCTGGAGAAGGCTCACAGTGTTATAATTCTATGTCTTGGAGATAAACCTCTAAGGGAAGTTTCTAAAGAGAAAACGGCCATAGATCTGTGGAAAAGATTGGAGGATCTTTATCAAACTAAGTCTGTGTCAAACAAGCTTTACATGAAGCAGAAGCCTCTTAGTTTCAAGATGTCAGAGGAGAAGAACTTGAGTGGGAAACTTGATGAGTTCAACCGGTCTGTGGATGATCTTGAAAGTTTAGATGTGAAGCTGGATGATGATGACAAGGCTCTGATGTTATTAAACTCATTGTCTAAATCCCTAGAAAACTTCAAAGATGTCTTGATGTTTGGGAAACAAGAACAACTGAAGTTTGATGAAGTGCAATCTGCAATCAAGACCAAGTTTATGCAGATTCAAACGGACAAGAAACCTTCAAGGGATGGTGAAGGCTTAAATGTGAAATTCAAGGGTGGCAAGAAGAAATTTCAGAAGAAGAAAGATGGGAAATCCACTAAACAAGATCAGAAGGGTTCTGATTTGTGGAAAAGAGAAAGTGCTTCCATTGCCACAAAACTGGTCACCTGAAGAAGAATTGTCCAGATAAAGAAAAGAAGACACAAGAACCTCCTAAAGTAGAAGCAGTTGTTGCTGAACAAGGCTATGAAAGTACAGAGGCCATGACTGTAAGTAACAACAAACTCTCTTATGAGTGGGTGCTTGATTCTGGCTGTTCCTTTCATACGTGTCCTATAGAGCATTGGTTTGTAGATTTGAAACTCTATGATGGAGGTCTTGTGTTATTGGGAAATGATGAAAGCTGTCAAGTTAAGGTTAGTGGATCTGTCAAAATCAGGATGTTTGATGGGAAGATAAGAATATTGACAGATGTGAAATTTGTGCCTGATCTCAAGAGAAATCTGATTTCACTAGGCTCACTTAATGCACCTGGGTATGATTTCAACACAAATAGAGGTTTCATACAAGTCACTAAGTCTAACAGAGTAGTGATGAAGGGAGAAAAAGCAAATGGACTATATACTCTAGTAGGGGAAACTGTTGCTGGTGTCTCAGATGCAACTGCTAGTAAAGATATTACTACTTTGTGGCATAAGAGACTTGCTCACATTGGTGAAAAGGGCATGCAAGAGTTGACAAAGAAAGGTGTGTTTTCTGGAAATAGTCTATCAAAGTTGGAGTTATGTGAACAGTGTGTATTTGGGAAGTCAAAGAAGAAATCATTTCCAAAAGGCATGCATTCCACTACTGAGAAGTTTGATTATGTTCACTCTGATATTTGGGGACCATCTAGAGTAGAAACTCATGGTGGAGGCATATACTTTATGACCATTATTGATGATTTTTCAAGAAAGGTCTGGGTGTTCATTTTGAAGCTAAAAAGTGATGCATTTGGAAAGTTTAAGGAATGACTTGCTGAGTATTAAAATAAGCTTGGGAAGAAGCTTAAACACTTAAGAACAGACAATGGCCTAGAGTATCTCTCTGAAGAGTTTCAGATTTTCTGCAGAGAGAAAGGGATCACAAGGCACATAACAGTTCCCTTGAATCCCCAACAAAATGGAGTTGCTGAGAGGATGAATAGAATACTACTTGAGAGAGTTGTTGGGATTATACTGAAAAGTATGCTATTTACTTTGTATAATCGAAACTGAATTTTCAGACTTATTTACTGAAATAAATTATTTATCACTGATGCTTTAAATATGATTGAATGTTACATATATTTACTGCATAACTGTTCAATAATTTGTACGTGTTACATTGTAGTTAATTTAGTGATACTAGATCACAGAAAATTAAATTAACAGTCCTTTGTAACTAAAAGTACGCCATTCACGACCTAGATGGAAATGAACAACCCATCGCGAAAGGTTGAGGTGTAAAGCTCAGATTGATTTGTCTTGACCAAGAGATTACACTAGTGCATGACTGATGCACTGAATAAGACCTACAGGAGGATAAATTCTTCAGAACTGAACAAGGAAGAATTAGACCTCAGTGGTTCGTTGTTTCTTAATCTTCGTCTCTTAAATAGAATCACGTGGGATTGGTAACTATTGCTTTGACTTATCATGGGTAGCGAATCAAAGAGATTCAATACTTTTTATCTTTGGCAATATTATTAGTCACATGTGATTGCTAAGATTTAATATAAAGAATCGTGTGCAAGTACTCTTGTTTGATTTGCCCCCTTGGGAGGTTCATAAGCTTTATCATACCAAATCTTGCAAGTGGAATTAGTTTCCGGTATGGATAATAATGTTGAACCGTTCCTTGACAAAGGATAAAAGATATTAATTAACGGAAAACTATTTCAGTGGCTTGAATTAATTAATGGGCTAGATAATCTTAAACACGGGAAAAAATGACCGGAGCCATATTGACTGTAATATGGGTTAAGATGGATAGTGCAATATTAATTATGTAGTGGGATTAATTAATATTTATGGGCTTGAATTATATTGTGGCTCAATATTAGATATTCAAGATCTTAATTCTCCTAAAGGCCCCCTGAGTAGCCCAACAAATAGTCCAATAACTGAAAAAAGTGATTAAATAAAATAAATATTGTTGTTTTTTTTCCTCTAAATTTTCGAAAATTATGAATAAGTTGGGAGAAAGATTTTCTTTGAATTTTGTTATGGAATGAAGATATGTATTCTTGGAATACAAGATTATCTCATTAAATTCAAGAAATCTTCCACTTGGTTATTTCATAAGAGAATTTTGAAATTTTGAAATATAGTGGGCAAGAAAGATTTTCTTGATTTTCTTGAAAATATATTATGGAAGATATGTATTTCTTGAAATACAAGAATATCTCATAAGTTCAAGAAGATCCAAATTTTGGATTCTTGCATCATTAATTTTCGAAAAATCCATAATTAGAGGAGGTGGTAATATTTTAATTATGGGAAAAAGAATATAGGAGATATATTCAAGATTTCTTGGTGATCAAGAAAAGTCTTTTCTCACATTGGTTTTCTACTGAAAAAATCGACCACCTCTCTCCTATAAATAGGGATGATTCTTTTTCATTCCCAAGATCAAATGTCTTTGGAAGAATTAGCAAATCCACATAAGTTGTGCAACAAAGTTTTTATTTTTTTTTTTGTTAATTGTTCGACAAGTGTCTTCCACCGGATAGTTGAAGCAAAATTTAGGGAATCTTGGGAAGTCCTTTTTGGTTAGTCCGTCCAACCGAATTCATTTTCGCCATCCCGAGAAATGCGTTCAAAAAACCAAAGATTCGCGTCGTAAGTTTTTTCGTTTATTATGTCGTTATATGTTGTTTTCAGACGATGTATTGTAGTATATGATAAATGTGGGTCGGCGGTATGGGGAAAAATGAATAGACAGACGACTCCAAAAAAGTTGGGGTCCTGAAGAAGCTATGCTCCTATATCTCCTTTCACATCAGTATTCACTCTTGATGATTAATTTTGCCTCTGAATTTCCATGTGAAAGATTTCCTGAGGGTGACATACTGTCCTTGGTGTTTTCCTAAATTAATTTGCCAACCTATTTTTGCTATTTCATTGATCAAAATCGTGAATTCAATTATGTGCGGCCCTTTGGTGGCGTATAGCTAAGTGGTAAAAATTTTGGTGACGTGGGGAGGAATTCATGAAGATATAAGTTCAAAACTATTAGAATATTATGGAGTTTTCCTTTATGAGAAGTTAATTTTGTTGGTTCTCTTTGCGTGTATTCAAATTCAAATCTCGCCCCCGATTTTGATTTACATTATCCTTTATAAATAGTCGTCTAATTTTGTTTATTCATTTAGAATAAAATGATAAAAAAGAACATTCAATATTATTTAATATTGTTATTTATTTTCACCAAACCCACTTTACACCATTTAATACTATTATTTCTTTTCACCAAACTCACTTTACCCACTTTACACTATTTAATACTATTATCTCCTGTTTTTTCTTAATTTCCGTGTCTATGGTAAATGAATAATAAAAAATAGGACGGAGAGAGTACATCCTCCTATTCATATTTCACTTGATTTATTATTCAACTGTGCGAGGAATTTCTCATTTCTTCCTTAACAATTTTTTTGAGCAAAGATGCGTGGGGCTTCTGACAATTTCTCGTCAGTTTTTTTCGACTGTTGTGGCAAAATTACAAGGGTACATACTTTTTCTTTTGGTTAGTTATTTTTTCTAAAACCAAATACATATATTATTTGGAATGAGATCATTTATTTCATAATTGGTATTCCACTCCGTATTCCATAATATGAATGGATAACACATGGAATAATAAAAAATATCCAACGAATCACCATATCCTGTGTCCATGTGTTAAAAATCAAGAAGGATGAAACACCAATAAAATATGAAAAGTAAAACATGGAAATTGAATCGTATTTTAGACAAAAAAAATATATATTAATGTCAACCTCTACTATTTTTAAATAACACCAAAAATAGATTTTAAATTAAGATATTCTTGTGTTTTTATAGTCACAATACATTCCGATTTTTTTATTCGCGCAATTTTTATGTTAATGTAAATGATTACTCTTGTTGTAACCATCCTATGAGACGAGATATTCTCCTAACAGTTGAGCACTCGATCGGGTAAGTTATAAGTCAAGGGAGACAAATCTCCCTAATATTTCTATAGAAATTTATTTTATACAGAGTTCAAACCTGCATTATTGAAAAATTTATCTCCATAATACCACAGGATTTACCATTCGACTATGCACTTGCGTGTGAACTCATAATAAATTGGTTGGATTTTAAAGTAAAAGAAAAAACTGAAACATTTATAAAAATATTGGGCGACATTTTTTTAAAGAAATTATTTGAAGTGGCGTATACAATAATTTTTTAAAATGCAGAAGGTAAAAAATATAGGCATTTTAGAGGAAAATTAAGGCTTAATGTTGTAGTATTAAGCTGGAAATTAAACACCACTTAACTGCAAAACATGCGAATTTTATTTTAAGTTTTTCTTTTTTATCTGAACAGAATTCTATTGTAAGTGTAAAAAAAAAAAAGATTTTTATCAAAGCGTTTAATAGATAACTAGTCAATTATCAATTGAGGTTGTGAAAGCTAAAAATATTCACTCTGTCTCATTTTGTAATTTTTTTTAAGAGAAATTATTTTTATCAAAACAATTGTCATTTGCACTAATAGAAGAATTAAATATCATGGGATTAGTTTAAATTTGCTTGAAATTTGTATGTTTAATTTATTTAATTTTATAAGATTTTATTCATATTTTATACTAAATTAAGTAATTGTGTTTAATTATTGAAAAATATAGTATTTTGTTTATTTTATAAGAATATAAGGTTTTTTTAAAGCAAAACACATGTATATTATTTAAAGTATTAAAAAATAAATCAAGTAACAAATTGCGAGAAGAAAAATAGCCCGACCGAAGTTCAAATTCAGCAAATTTTAGGCCCAAACTTTAAGCATTTCGTGGGCATATTCTAAAGGTAAAGTCATTAGCCCATTTACCCATAATAATGTTTTAGTATCGAAGTTGCACATGTTGACCAAAATTTGAATAAGAGAGTGTGCACTGCAGCAACAGTTCACCTAAAAGTTGCTACTTCCTTGAGAAATAATTTCAGCGATTTTATTTTCGCAACCGAGAGCAACTTATAAAAGCACGAACAGTATATAGCTTCGGAATGGGATTCACATTTCCTCAAACGCACATTTCCATTCACTAGGTGGATTGGAGAAAGGGAAGAAATAAACTTGGGTTATAAAAATGAAGAGAAGATTCAATCACAATATTATTTTCTTGATTTAAATTGATTTATTATTTTTGTCTTTTAATTTGCACCTAGTATTCTTTGTCGATGTGATGATGGTGAATATTGAACTTTTTTTTTTTTTAGAGTTCTACAGGAGATATAGAATCTAATGATCGAGAGCAGAAGACATAAAATGTCTAGCAATATCATCGTCCAACCAAGTAAGAGAATGAATTGAAATTTTACTGTGTTATTACAAGTAAGAGCTACGTGATGTGTGAGTTGAAATTATCAAACGCGTCTATATGTTTTTAAGTCATTCGAGGGAGGATAACTAACTTTCGAACTATTATTATTAGACACTTGAGCTTAAATTTAGGCATTGAAAAGTGGAAGATAATTAGAAAAAGGTCTTAGTTTTGGACTTGGGAACATCTTCTACAAAGGATGTAGTATCTCATTAGGCTCCCTTCATAGTTTTTTACTAGCGAGCTTTGAGTAATTAGTTTACATGAAAATCCCATCAAACATCATGTTCCAATTTTACTCTTATTTTTATTTTTGTATAATGTACATTAAATGACCATTTAAATTTAAGTGCATACAATGATAAAAATGAAATATTACATTATTATATTTATTATATTTTGTGAGAGTCAAGTGATGATGTAGAAGTAAATCCTGATCAGAAGTGAAATCGTCCTGAATCAAATCATCCTGAAGTAAATTAGCCTGAATGGGTGTGTTCAGAATCAGCCTGAATTTCAGTTTTCTACTGATTTTTTGATCCTGACCCTCAGACGGATTTTCAGTTCAGGACTGAGAGTTCAGTGGAAAAACGCGCGACTACTGAAGCGGTTATTTTGTTATTTTTTTGGTTTCCGATTCTGTTAGATGGTTACTACTATAAATTGCAGGTTTCACCAATTATCTTCATAACAAGAGAGAGTGTTATTTTTCTGGAGAGTTCATATCAATTGAGAGAAGAAAGTAGTTCTTTAGAGATTTCATAAGATCGTATCTAAATCTCGATCGATTGAGGGTTGTAACTGTTCTGAATCGTTCATTGTTGATAGTGAAAGAGTGCTCTGATCCCGTGGATGTAGGTTTTACAACGAACCACGTAAATCGTTGTTTGTGTTCTTGTTTTGTGATTTCGATTTCATTCGTTCTTGTGTGTTCGTTTTCTGAGCTTTGAATCTTACAACTCAATTCGATATTGATTAACAAGTGGCGCCGTCTGTGGGAAGCTTGAGAGAAAATGGGATCACTGAAGTTTGATGTTGATAAATTCAATGGGAAGAACGACTTTGGGCTCTGGAAAATCAAGATGAAGGCCCTGCTGATTCAACACGGTTTGGCAAATGCATTGAAACCTGCTGATCAATGGCCAGCAGCTTCATCCACTGGTGTAGCTACAGAACAAGCCAAGAAGACGGAAATTCTGGAGCTAATTTACAGATAACAAGTTGAGGGGGAACGAAAGAATAAATTGAGGGGGAACTCACGTAAATCGAAGAAGATGATCGAGATCGACGAGAACTGCAGCGAGGTGATCAAGATCGACGAAAGTGAGATGAGTTTAGGAGTTAAGCGATAAGTTCGAAAGCAAAATCGGATGTGAAGAAAAGCTAAAGTCGAAGAAATCAGAAGAAGGTTGCGATCGGAAGATGAAGCGGATGAGACCGATCAAGATCGGGCGTGATCGAGATCGGATATGATAATCTGAGATGCTAACCCGATGTCTTGACCGATCTTTATCTGAGATGTTGATCTGAAGAAGTTGATTCGATCGATCGAGCCGATCAGATCGCAAGAAGAAATCGATAGCCCGAGTCAAGTGACCCGAGGTTCAAGAAGTAAATGTGACTGAGGGTCGGGATGTCAATTCGTAAGAGTTGAACTCAGTGAGCTTCGAGTGTCAAGATGCCCGACGTATAAAGGTCCTCTCAAGAAAAAGTCTCGCCGAATCAAGAAACCCGAGACTCAGAGAAATCAAGAAATCAAGACTCGGTGATGTCATCGATGACCTTTGAAGGCTCAGATAACTCAAGGCTCGATAGAATCAAGATCCCGAGACTCTAAGAAATCGAAGAATATAGCCGATAGATTCAAAGAAACGTGGACCAATGAGAGGAAGACAACAGTTCGAAAAAAAAAAGATGCAAAAGTTGATTGAATAGTATGGATTTGAATGTGACTCCATCCAACGGTAACATTCAAATCCACACTATAAATACAAGTTCTTCCTTCATTATTCGAAAATAAGTGGAAGTGTGTGAAATGCATGAAAACACCATTGAAGCTACGGCCAAATCATCTAGCATTTCCACCATAGAAACGAGCAAGAAATACGCGCATATATTCAAGAGTGTTCTACCCTAGATCTAAGCACAAATGTAATATCCTAAGCTTAGAGAGATTTTCCCATCCTTAGCATTGAGGCTAAACAAATGTAAGGGAAAATCTCAACCTAGTTGGAAACCAAACAAACCTTACCCAAATCAGTTTGGTAGGATAAGTTTGTAGGTTGAGTGAGAACTCGGTAAACATCTAGCAGGGAGATAAGTCCTGTTTGAGTGTGAACTCGGTAAACATCTGTTGGGTGTTGGACTAACACGTTAAACTAAGTCCAGTCAGTTAAGTCGGTTAAGTTGGTGCCCCTTGTGATAGGGAAGAGTGGATGTAAGAGTTGGACTCTGAACCACTATAAAATCGTGTGTTCTTTACTGTTTTATGTTCATACTTGCCATATGCATTTGATTATAAGCAAAACACAACACACATGGTTTAAAAAGCGAAAAATTGGAATCACTCTGCCCTCACCCCTGTTTTTATATGCACTACATGTTTCTTCCGCGCACATGGGTTTTCCTAAATTCGGGACCAACAGAGGCAGATACTTTATGACCATTATTGATGATTTTTCAAGAAAGGTCTGGGTGTTCATTTTGAAGCTAAAAAGTGATGCATTTGGAAAGTTTGAGGAATGGTTTACTGAGTATGAAAATAAGCTTGGGAAGAAGCTTAAACACTTAAGAACAGACAATAGCCCGGAGTATCTCTCTGAAGAGTTTCAGGTTTTCTGCAGAGAGAAAGGGATCACAAGGCACAGAACAGTTCCCTTGAATCCCCAACAAAATGGAGTTGCTGAGAGGATGAATAGAACACTACTTGAGAAAGTGAGGTGTATGCTCTCTGATGCAAAACTTCCAAGAATTTTCTGGGGAGAAGCTGTAAACACAGCAAGCTATCTGATAAACAAGTCTCCATCCACTGCTATTGGGATGAAGACACCTGATGAAGTCTGGTATGGAAGGATCTCTGATTACTCAAAACTGAGAGTGTTTGGATGTACTGCTTATGCACACATCAGACAGGACAAACTGGAACCTAGAGCTCTGAAATGCATCTTTGTGGGCTATCCTAAGGGTGTTAAGGGATACATATTATGGTGCTTACAGCCTAGGAATCAGAAATGCATAGTGAGCAGAGATGTGACATTTCATGAAGAACATATGGGATATAAACATCAGGGAAATACTCAGGATGTTGATGGAAACATTGCTGAAGAGAACATTCCACTTCAGGTGGAGATATCAGACAGAGATGAAGAAGAAAGGGTCACTGATGAACCACCTGCAGAAGGTGAAAATGATGATGATGGTGCACATATGGATGATCAAGCTGATAATCTGAATGATTACAGATTAGCAAGAGATAGAGTGAGAAGAACCATAACACCTCCAGCTAGATTTTCCCATGCTGGTCTAGTTTCATATGCCTTGGTCACTACAGAAAATGTGGAGTATCAGGAACCAAAATACTACAAAGAAGCTATATCCAGTAATGACAGCAGTAAGTGGATATTGGCTATGCAAGAAGAGTTATAGTCTTTAGAGAAGAATTGTACTTGGAAACTTGTAGAGAAACCTAAGAATCGGTTGATGGATTCTTGGATGGATCTTCAAGAGGAAAATTGAAGTGGGGCCCCGAGAACAAGTCGGATATAAGGCTAGATTGGTAAGAGGGTTTTTACGAGAGGAAGGGATAGATTACAATGAAGTATTCTCACCAGTTGTGAAACATTGCTCCATAAGGCTCTTATTGGCAAAGGTTGTTCAAGATGACAAGACAACATTCTTACATGGAGAACTTGAAGAAACCATTTACATGATACAACCAGAAGGTTTTATTTCTCATGGGAATGAGAATAATGTATGTCTATTGAAGAAATCTCTATATGGTTTGAAGCAACGTCCTAGACAATGGTATAAGAAGTTTGACAGTTTTATGATATCTATTGGATTCTCAAGATGCCCCTATGATAACTGTGTTTACTTAGAGAAAAGAAATGGATCTGTTATCACCTATCTTACATTTGTATGTTGATTATATGTTCTTTGGCAAGTAAGAGCACAGCTAGGATTCAGATTATTAAGGGAAAACTTAGCAAAGCCTTTGAGATGAAAGATTTAGGTGAGGCAAAGAGGATTTTGGGAATGGATATTATCAGGAATAAAGCTGCAAGGAAACTTGTTTTGACTCAAGCTGGGTATGTTCAGAAGGTTCTTAAGAGATTTTACATGCATCAAGCAAAATCAGTGAATACACCTATTGGTCAACATTTTAAGTTGTCAAAAGATCAGTCTTCATCTTGTGAAAATGAAAGAATGCAGATGAACAATGTGCCTTATGCAAATGGAGTTGGAAGTTTAATGTATGTTATGGTTTGTAGCAGGCCTGATCTTGCATATGCAATGAGCATGGTAAGTAGATTCATGGCTGATCCAGGAAGAACTCATTGGGAAGCTTTAAAGTGGGTATTTAGATATGTTAGTGGGACACAAAAGTCGGGCTTATTGTTTGAGAAAACGAGAAGCGCATGTAACCTCTACAATGCTTTGTTGATCTTGATTTTTGCAGGGAAGTATTGATCTGAAAGTCTCTAACAGTTACATATTCACACTTTTATGGTACAAAGAGTGAGTTGGAGGTCCATATTACAACCAAAGTGGTGGCATTATCTACAACCGAAATTTGAATATATTTGCGATCACATAAGCAATGGAAAGAAATTTACACGGTTAAAGGGAATTCTGCAGGATTTTGGGATTGATCAGAAGAGTGTTACTATCTTATGTGATAATCAAAGTACCATTCATCTGGTGAAGCATCAAGTCTTTCATGAAAGGGTGAAACACATTAGTTTTAAGTTCCATTTTGTAAGACACATGGTGGAGAAGGGTCTTTGAGAAAATCAAGAAGGTGGCGAGGACAATCGCCAGGAGATATGCTCCAAAAAGCGTTGCACTGGGGAGTAAGTTCAAGTATTGCTCTGAACTGGTGAAGTTTGGACCATGTGAGATTGATTAGTGAAGCTGTGAGGATTGGAGATGATGAGCACTTGGAGTTCTAAACACTTGAGGTGGAGAATTGTGAGAGTCAAGTGATGTAGAAGTAAATCCTGATCAGAAGTGAAATCGTCCTGAATCAAATCATCCTGAAGTAAATTAGCCTGAATGGGTTTGTTAGAATCGATGAATTTCGATTTTCTCTCGATTTTTGATCGACCCTCGGGACGGATTTTGGTTCGGACCGAGAGTTGATGGAAAAAAGCGCGACTCTTTGAAGCGGTTATTCATTATTTTTTTGGTTTCGATTACATTAGATGGTTACTACTATAAATTGCGAGGCTTCACCAATTATCTTTATAACAAAGAGAGTGTTATTTTTCCGGAGAGTTCATATCAATTGAGAGAAGAAAAGTAGTTCTTTAGAGATTTCATAAGACCGTTTCTAAATCTCGATCGATTGAGGGTTGTAACTGTCCTGAATCGTTCATTGTTGATAGTGAAAGAGTGCTCTGATCCCGTGGATGTAGGTTTTACAACCGAACCACGTAAATCGTTGTTTGTGTTCTTGTTTTGCGATTTCGATTTCATTCGGCTCTTGTGTGTTTAGATTTTTCGAGCTTTGAATCTTGCAACTCAATTCGATATTGATTAACATATTTATTAACTATATATTTTAATTAGATATAAAATATTCTTAAACAAAAAGAGGAATTTGTAATTTTAGGAAATTGTGAATTGGTGTAGGCCGAATATATATGCGAGCACGTAGTTGTGTAAATCAATGATTTAAAAACCGGTTCGAACCGGCCGGTTCAACCGGTTGGACCGGGAACCGGCCGGTAAACCGGTCAGAAAACCCTTATAAAACCGCTTTTAGGGTTGAACCGGATTGAACGGTCAAACCGGTTCAACCGGTCAAAACCAGTTCAACCGCCAACCCGAAAAACCGGTTTTTTTTTTTTTATATATATATTAAAACACGTATAAGGAGATCGTCATGCATCTCCCTCAAGCTGCGGGGAGGAGGAGGAGCTGGCCAGATGGATTTCGATCCCCGGCGAATCCGCTTATTAAGGTTGATAACATCGAGGTCGATCAGAGACTATTGATCTGTTGGAGTCATTTGGGCATGAAGGATCTCCCAGTGTGTCGCCCTCGACAGAAGAGGCTCCGGTCGTTGGTGCGCCGCCCATGAACTCTGACCGTGGTGGACCGAGAAGATCTTGAAAAGGGTTCAAGTTCTCCTTTTTCAATTTAGTATGTTATGCTTTTTCAAAATTGGGCTTTTATCTGTTTTGGCATTGAGATAATATCTCGCATCTTGTTTTTGAACTAGTATTTTAATATATTAAACTGCTTTTCTTGCTATGGATATTGTGTTATGATATTGGTCAAGAATATTAAGTTTCCTGGTTGTGTGTTTTCTAGCTTGAATGGCCTTTGATTGTTTGCATATGAAATGGCATGCCCTGGATTTATTATTTTCATTTGATTACCAACATTTTTTGTCTTCTCTAAGATCACCGGTTGAACCGCCGGTCCGACCGGTCCGACCGGTTGAACCACCAACCGGTGGCTAGTCCGGTTCGATCACCGGTTCGGTTATGAAAACACTGGTGTAAATAATTTTCAAAGAGCTATAATCGGATTTCTGATCTATCAAAATCATTATTTGTGTGTAGAGCCGATCCTAGGAATTGTAATGTTTGAGTTGACTTAAAAAATTGGACCCTCTAAATTCGTATAATCAAGTTGCGGAAATTTTCTTCTCAATATGTTAAATATGTCAAAGTTGAGATTAGGTTCTTAAATTGACAATCTTCATTCATATTAGAAAATGATAATCTATATAAGTATGCGTTGTTGTCTTAAAATAAACAAAAGAAATCTATAAAATGATCTTATATATAAAAAAATGATACTTTTACATATTTTTATAATATTTATACTTAAAAAGTATTATAATATATATAAAATATTATCTTATGTATAAAATGATCTCTTTCAAGACTTCTCTAAAATAAATTTAGATTTCTTTGTCGCCCTCTTTTAATATTTCAACAACAAACATTCTTATTAATTTAAAAAATCATAATTATTAATTGTTGTTAAGAAAAGGTTGAAGGTTTCTTTTGCTTACAAAAATATTAAAATCTGAAATCTCTAACGACCAAAAAAAATTTAACCTTTCGATTGTAAGGGCGAGTTTTGAAACACTTAAAACAATTTCCAGAAGCATTTATTTTTAAAGCTCCTTCTCACGACTTTTGAAAATAAATGCTTCTAAAAGTTATTTTAAGTGTTTCAAAATACACCCTAAAAAAGATTGACTTCCAGATTTTGATTGAAAAATATATACTACATAATTGTCAACATGCATTGGCCCTCAGGTTCGGGCTATGGTCCCTCTCTTATAATAAAAAGAGGAACCTTTTACTGCTAGGCCACTCCAACTATTAGTCAATATAAGGAAGTTTTTTGATCGGGCATACGGTGACTCGTTTGAGTTATTCCACTTTGTCAGAAGTAAATATGTATATGCTTCCCCGTCCATTAAATTTATGATTGATGTTTGAACATAAATATTTAAAAAAATAAATTAAATAAGGGTATTTTAAAATATGGTAGAGTTCATTTTATTAATATACTGGTTGTCTATGAGTAAAATAAGAACTACAAGTGCTATTTTCTTTTTTAAATTGAACGGCCAATTTTATTGATGTTAACATACAAACATTTTCAATTTAATTATACGTATTTAATGTCTCAATCAGAAGGTATACTTGATGTCAAGCCATGACCCATGTGTGAACTGATATGTATGTCGGCTTAATCTTTTGCAAATTTTAATACTCCCTTCTTCTGGGGTTTTTTAAGACAAATTAACGACATACTTTTTTTAAAAAAAATTAAGCTTAATTATTAATATTATTTTCTTAACAATAATTATTATTGGTTGAAAAAATATACACACAATATTTTTATAGGAAATTTGAAATTTAAAATTATCATATTAAGGGTAAATATGAGATAAAGAGGGAGAAAATCCCAGAACGACATCTATTTTAAAAATATTTCAAAAGTTTTTTTTTTTTTCAAGTTATTTTTGTGTGTTACTACATAAACAAAAAATGTTACGCTATGAATAAAAAAGTGTTACCACATAAACAAAACCAGTACCTGCGCGAAAAGAAATCCCCAGCCCAAAATTGCAGATTTATTGAACAACTTATTGTGTTACTACATGAACAAAATAGTGTTACCCTATGAGCAAAAGAATGTTACTACATGAACAAAAACCAGTACAAGCGCGGAAAAAAATCATCAGTCCAATTTTTTTTTCAAGTTATTTTTGTGTGTTACTACATGAACAAAAGAGTGTTACCCTATGAACAAAAGAGTGTTACCACATGAACAAAATCAGTACAAGCGCGAAAAAAAATCCGCAGTCCAAAATTATAGATTTAAAGAACAACTTGATGTGTTACTACATGAACAAAAAATTGTTACCCTATGAACAAAAGAGTGTTACTGCATGAACAAAAATCAGTACAAACGCGAAAAAAATATTCAGTCCAAAATTACAGATTTACAGAAACAGCGTGAAAAGAGTGCAGAAATATCTGAAAAATTGCGCTAGAAAATCAAGAGGAAAACGAACAGGAGGACCTGCAAATTTGCCAGGATGAGAAAACTGAAAAAATAGAGAAGAATATGGAAGAATTTGAATAAGGAATAGAAAGAAAAGAAAAGGAAGATCAAAAGAAGAGAAGAAAAAACCACACCACGGTAAAATCTGGAATCGCGAGGAAGCAGTGGCGGATAAAATGTGGTACATGGGGGTACAACTGTACCCCCAAATTGAGAAAAACTCATTACTATTCTATATTAAAAAAAAAATTAATAACATGTATCCCCAAATATTCAGCCGCCTCTTCAGTAAATGAGTTTGTACCCATTACTTATTCAACCCAAAATATAATAAAAAAAGCCCAAACTCAATTGGTAAGAAAATACCAAATTCCTACACATACCAATTTAAAAGATATTAAAAAAAGCCTAATTTTTTATTACTGATAACAACTTTCAATTCTAGCCCATTTACTTTTAAAATAAAAAAGAAAGATGGCCCATTTCAGATTTAAAGTTCAGCAATTTAAATTTTAAATTACAAAATAAAACTAGATTAGGTACATTTTTAGTCACTTCAATACTGTACACACTCTTCTTGAACGCGAGTCGACTTCTTTCCTCACTCTCAACCTCTCTAGTCCTCTGTAAACAAATTCAATATTTGGATTGTGTTGCCAAACAATTTATTTCATTGAGAGCCAGAGGTAATAATTATTCAATTTAATTTAATATGTGACTTTTATACTTATTACTTAATTTGATTATTGATTTAAATTATTAATAAATTTACTTTAAGTTTGTAAGTTATAAATTAGGGTTATATTATTATTGTCAATTTGCTAAATGTATGTTAATTTAATTTAATTGAGATATATACTTATTTGAATTGTTCTTTCGATTGTGGGTTTGTAGTAAAATTATAATCACAACTTGTTGTAATCTTATTATTTGCTATCTAATTAAATTAGGAATCATGTCAAAGAAACTCAAGACAATGAAAAAGCAACCTGATCTTCGAGAATTTATGTTCAAGAAAATGAAGCCTCAAGGAGCTTTCAGACTTCTCCAAGAGATAATGAGTCACCTTCATATGATAGTGGGTCTCAAAATCAAAATCAAGGAAATAAAAGGGATGCAAGTGGTTCAAATGCTAATAATGTGCAACTGGAGGAGGAAGAATTGCTATATGATGTTGAGCTTCTTCCCAATGATCCCGGGAAACGGATAAACATCTTGAATTATCCTCCGAACCAACGAAATGCGGTGAGAAGAGCATACATTCTCAAAGGATCTTGTCAACCCAAAACTCACAACTTCCCTCAAAGGGACCTTGGAGGTATGCGTCGATTTAGTGTCATTTGGTTTTAAAAAGTATGATTGGCTTGAGTATAGTATTGAGAATGATCGGCATTTTTGCTTTTGTATGTTACTTATTCAAGAATGAAATTGATAGTAGTGTGGGGGAGATGCTTTTATTAATGAAGGATTTAGGTCATGGAATAAACCTATTAGGTTTGACAAGCATGTTGGTGGTGTTAAAAGTTCACATAATCTTGCTTACGAAAAAATTGTGAATTTAAGAGATTCAAATGAAAAGTCTATTGTACATGCTTTTGATAATGCAAGTGAAGTGATTCGAAGTGAGTATGAATCTCGTTTGAGGGCTTCACTTTCTTGTTTAAGGTTTTTGCTTCAAGGGTTGGTATGTCGTGGGCATGATGAAAGTGAAGAATCAATTAATAAGGGAAATTTTCTTGAGCTTTTGAAATGGCTAGCGGTGACATAAAGAGGATGTTAAAAAGTTGTTCTTGAAAATGCTCCAGGAAATAGTCAAATGACATATCCCACAATTCAGAAAGATATCATTAATTGTTGTGCTAAAGAAACAACTAAGCACATTATTGAGGAGCTTGGTGATGACTACTTTGGTATATTGGCTGATGAGTCAAGTGATGTATCTCATAAGGTACAATTAGCTATTTGTTTGCGTTATGTTGATGGCAAAAGGGGAATGGTGGTGGAGAGATTTCTTGGACTTGTACATGTTGGTAATACCACTGCTGCGACACTTAAATGTGCAATTATGTCTTTGCTTGTGGAACATTCTTTAAGTCCATCTAAAATTCGAGGGCAAGGATATGATGGAGCTAGTAATATGAAAGGTGAGATAAATGGCCTTAAGACTTTGGTTATGCAGGACACCCCATGTGCATACTTTGTTCATTGTTTTGCTCATCAACTTCAATTAACACTTCTTGTTGTTGCTAAAAAAAAACAATGATTGTGGTTGGCTTTTTGAGACACTTTCAAATTTGTTAAATGTTATTGGTGTTTCTTGTAAGCGAAGAGAAATGATCCGAGAGAGTCAAGCTGAAAATGTTGTTGAAGCCTTGAAAGTGGGAGAACTTAAGAGTGGATCGAGTTTGAATCAAGAACTTGGTTTGAAGAGGCCTGGTGATACGCGTTGGGGATCTCATTATAAAACTCTTTTGAATGTTATCCACTTATTTCCTACAATTATCGAGGTACTTACGGTGATTGGAAAAACAGCTTTAACTTCAGAGGATAGGATAAAAGCCCAATCAACTTTGTACTCAATTGAGGCATTTGATTTCATTTTTATGGCACACTTGATGGAACTCGTCTTTGGTTACTCCAATGATTTGTGTAATGCTTTGCAAAGAAGAGATCAAGATATTGTCAATGTTATGTCTCTTGTTTCATTAACAAAGGAGTTGTTGCAAAACACAAGGGATAGTGGATGGGAACCTCTCTTGGATAAGGTCACTTCATTTTGCACTAAGTATGACATTGTTGTTCCCGATATGGATGCTCCTTATATTTCACGAGGAAGATCAAGACGTTGTGTTGAAATTTTGAATGCAGTAGTTGATTTGCAAATTCAAGAACTCAATGAACGGTTTGATGAGGTCAATACAGAGTTACTTATATGCATGTCGAGTCTAAGTCCCACAGATGGTTTCTCTTCTTTTGACAAGAAAAAGATACTCAAACTCGTCACATTTTATCCCTCTGAGTTTGCAACTATTGATATGTTGACTTTTGAACGTCGACTTGATGTATATATTGGACATATGTGAAGAGATGTCAGGTTTCGGAATTTACATGATCTTGGTGCTCTTTCGATGATGTTTGTCGAGACAAAGAAGAATAACACTTATCCATCAATTTATTTACTCATTAAGTTGATGTTGATTCTCCCAGTAGCAACTACAAGTGTGGAAAGAGTGTTTTCCGGAATGACCTATGTAAAAAATAAGTTGCGGAATAGCATGGGTGATCAACTTTTGAATGATTGTTTGGTTACTTTCATTGAGAAGGATAGTTTCAACATATTTCCGATGATAATGTCATAGATCGTTTCCAAAAAATGAAGACTCGAAGAACTTAGTTGTAATTTAATTTGAATATCATGTACTTTTTTTTTTTGTTTAGGCTACATTAAATTTGTATGACTTTTATTAGTAATTAATATTTAACTTACTATATTCTGTATCCCCAAATTTAAAATCCTGGATCCGCCACTGGATAATCGCCAATTCGGAAACCCTAGCCCCACGGGATGGCCTTCGTGGAGAATCGATTGGAGATCCAGCTGTATCATGAATCCGAACGCGGACTCCATGACGACGACCTCCGCCTCCCTAAGGTCGCGCTTCACCGGAATATTTGACGAATAAAGGTCATATCACATTCTTCGCGAACGCTGTGTACGAGAAGCAGACTTTTAACGAGTTCGAGGCAGAGACGTGGTTCGAAAATTTGTCAATTGCTCAACCACTGTCGTTGCCATTGGAGGCCGATCGAGACCTTCACAAATAGATTGGTAGATAGATACAAAGAGGTGTATGTATAGATGATTGAATGTGCAACTTCCTATCACTTAAACATGAAACTTTCTATCAATGAAACATGTATATCATATTATTGAACACACAATTTCATGTTTTTATGAATTCTAGTTGTATGTTTCTATGTTTTCTTGTTGCACGGTTCAGTATTAGCTAGTTGCATGTTTCTATGTTATATAGTTGCACGGTTCAGTATTAATAGTTGCATGTTTATGTGATAGAGTTGTATGTTTATGTATTAGCTAGTTGCATGCTTATATGTTATATAGTAGTATGGTTATGTATTAGCTAGTTGTATGTTTTTAGGTTTTCTAGTTGCACGGTTCAGTATTAGCTAGTTGCATGTTTCTGTGTTATATAGTTTTACGTTTCTGTGTTAGCTAGTTGCATGTTTTTGTGTTATATTTTTTTACGTTTATGTATTAGCTAGATGTATGTTTCTATGATTTTTTGTTGTTGCACGGTTCAATATTAGCTAGTTGCATGATTCTGTGATATATAGTTGCATGTTTCTGTATTAGCTAGTTGCATGGTTTTGTATTAACTAGTTGCATGGTTCTGTATTAACTAATTGCATGGTTCTGTATTAACTAGTTGCATGTTTTTGTATAATTATATCCTCATTTTGCTCAATTCTTCATTTTCACTGATCTGGTTTTTTGCCAATGCCAAAATTGACCATTAAATTAAAAAAAAAAAACAGAATCTATCAAAATTAGGAAAAAAAAACAGAGATGGGTTTCGAACATTGAGCCTCTTTATTGAGAACAAGATGTTAAGCCACTAGGCTAAAACGAAATCTTACAAGATTTGCGACACAGTAACATCTTGACTAATAGGACTGACCCTGTTTTTTTAAATGAGTCATTTATATCAATTGTCGGTCTTGACTTGGATCGCGAAAAAACTCCATTTCATTTTTGAAAATATTTAGTGCACGAAATAATATATAGAGTTAAATTTTAATTGGTGAGTATATTATTTCATAGATATCATTAAAATAAAGATTATATTTTCTAATCAAATTATAGTAAAAATTAAATTTTGTGCTTGCAAGTGAAGTAGAAAATATACAAGATTAAAGAATAAATAAAATTAATTGTAGGTGTTAAAACTTAAAAGGGGTGTGGGTTTAGTAGCCCCTTTTCTGTTATTTTGTTTTCATGTAGAATAAAAATATACAACACCTAATTTCTACCACATAAGGCAGTATTGTTTGTTTAATGTACTACGTACTGCTTGGAGTTTTCATACGAATTTACCTCTTTCGACTTCATATATTATAATATAAATCATAAGTGTACCGCTTTCTGTTCATTGTCATTAATCGCAATTATTTGATCAAATTAATAATCACTCTTTCTTTCTCTCAAATGATTTTACAGGTCAATGACGATTTTCCTAGCACCATCAGTAACATATTAAATGATATTTTTTAAGTAAAAATAGCTAGCACTCTGAAGTAAAATATGATTCAGTATAATATGAAATAATAATTATTTTTTAATTAAAAAAAAAACAATAAGTAGTAAGAACTCATTAACAATAACATCAGTTAATCATGATAATTAAGAACTCGCACATATCATTATTATGTAAGATGGGATTTTTTCATGTATCTGAGCCTCCAGACTCACACTCTCGTCCTGGGTTCAAACCCATTGACAGCAAAACTCTACATCCATTAAATTTTACACTTATTGAACTTCATCTTCCTTCTAATGATGGAGTTGACAGCTCAGAAGTTAATTCAACTCACAAGTAGTAAAGGAGAGTATTAAGGAATTATATTAAAAGACTCTTCATTCTAATGATGGAGCTGACAGTGCAGAAATTAATTCAGCTCACAAATAGTAAGGAAGAGTATTAAAAAATTATATACAAAAGAATTAATTTTTCACCAACCCTATTTGCCGAAATGTTACTTGACTTAAAAACCAACTCAACCGATCATCATCAATTCATTCATCATAATATATTTTAAGTTGCATAATCATTTAATATCACAAGCAAGACTTATTATATGACAAACAAATTTGTGGCTTAAAAAGTTGCATTTCTAATATCTAAAAGAAAAAATAGAGAAACAATGATGACAAATGAATGTAGGTCACGTGGACTATTATTGTTTGTGATTGGATTTAATTTAAGAAGGGGGTGGGTTGGGGTGAGTTAAGACAATGTTGGACCATACGACTGGGTTGAGCTGACAACAATTTAAGATGGGAGGGCCCATTTGCTCATCTTCAATTTAATTCTTTGGGCTTAAACCCCAGTGCATTCGGTTTCCCTATTAACACACTATGTTGCTTGGACCCACTTTTGTCTTTTCCTCTCTACCAAATCAATTCGGACTCTTCTGTCATCCCTTCACAAGCCCATTAGCCCACTGAAGTAAATACCACCTCTTTCTTTGCCTTGTTGGATTTCCCAAAATAACCTCAGGTTAGGCACTCAGTTCTTTCAACCACTTGAAAAAGAAAAGTGTACCTTTTTAAGTATTGTATGGGAGAAATTTTAAACAAGTGGATGAATGTGCAGAAAACTTTAATCGAAAAAGGAGTTCCACCTTTTATCCAAACTAGGTTGGTATGAGTAGAAGCAATTGATTGTCTGTTCATAACCAATTTATTTTTTTAATTATTTAAAATTTTAAAGATTTTGTGTTATAGTACTAGACAAAAAATATATTATTACAGGATGCTTATAACAAATTTGTCAATGAGGATAAATAGTTAAATAGTAGGAGTATATTTAAATGGAAGGTGAATATTGTGTAAAATATATATAATATAAATTCAAACCTTAGAAAACTTCTAAAATTTACTCATACTTAACTGAGGAAAATCTCAACATATAGAAAGAGCTATGAGAAAACGTTGCTATGAAAGGACATTACTTGCACCAAGATAATAAATAAATTCCTCCATCCGCTTCATAAAAATAGTCATGTTTAGAATTTTACAGTAACAAACACTACTACACATTTAAGTTTGCACAGCTGCACTTGGACATCTCTTTTTTCAAACAGCTCTCCAAGCTATAGCTTGGAGAGTGGTTTTATTAAAAAAAAAAAATAGACACTGGTTCATAACCGCTGTCCAAGAAAAAAACTTAGACATCGGTTATGAACCGCTATGCAAGTACATTTGAAGTGCGGTTTTGAACCGCTGTCCAAGGTAAAGCTTGAACAGCGGTTTCTAACTATTGTGTAAGCAGGGAGATGGTGCGCTAGCTATTAATTGCATGATGCGCTACTTTTTTTTTTCTTTTTCTTATTTTTATTGGTTTTAACTTTTTTTTATTTGGATAACTTGGAATAATTTGTGTGATATTATATATAATTGAATTATTATTTTTACTTAATATTGAATAAATCAATTATTGTTGTACTCAATTAATAAAAAAATAAATTAATATTATAGTCAATTTAAAAAATCTTAATTAATTAAAAAATAATATGCTATGAATTAAAATACCACAAATAAATTGAAAAGTATTACTTGTTTAAAGAAAAATATTACTTATCTAGATAAAAAAAATATTACTTGTTTAGAAGGAAAAATATTACAAGTTTAAAAAAAAGGTAAAACTTAAAAAAAAAAAACAAGTAAAAAATATAATTTTAATATAATTTAATTTAATTTAAATTTAAATTTATATAAATAAATTATTATATAAAAATATGATTGAATTAATAAATAAGATAATTGAAATAAAGAATTTAAAAAAAATTGTAAGAAAAAACGATTTTTAGGACATATATAATTAATTTCATTAAAATGCATAAGAAAGCAAATCTTCGAAATGGAATTGATGCCAAAGCGCCCAAGGTCTGTGGTTGGTCCCCCCATGGGAGTGAATAATTCTCAATTAATTGGGAAAGGCTAATATAAGAGATCTTGGTGGGTCAAGTGATAAAAATTGATTTTTAATTTGGACAACGGTTTTTAATCATTTGTCTAAGTGGATATTTTTTTTAATTTTTAAAATCAATTACTTTGGTGCGGTTCACAACCGCTGTCTAAGTATCAATTTTACTTAGACAATTGTTACTTGGAAAACCCTTATAACCGCTGTCCAATGTCATTTTTAACAGCTGTCCAAGCCCAAATGTGTATTAGTGAAATAAAACATCTTATAGTGCATAAAACTTTAAATTTTATCTATAAAATTCTTCATATAGTTCTATTTATCGAAAACAAAAATAATGTTATTAATAATATAAAGTGAAGTATTAAGTAGGTATATTTTAAATAATTTTCACACTTAAATATAGAAGAATAAAATTGCGACGAAAAAATAGCTTCGAGGTGGGAGAAATCGAGTGTCGGAGAAGACGTATAGGAGATTTTGGAGAAGCTATGCACCTAGAAGAGTACAATCGATTACTTGGAAGGTCCTAAAACAACGGATGTCAACGAAAAAAAGTCTCCAAAATAGAGGTATTACCTTTCCAAATGGTGATATTTTGTGTGCCTTTGTGTGGCTTACAAGAGGAAAACGTACAACACTTATTTTTTATTATGAGTTTGCACAAAAGATTTGGAATGATTGATATGCTTGGTGCAAATTACTTATGGTCCCACATTCCAACCTCATTCGTAATTTTCTTCAACGTGCCAATTTCTTTGATTCGGATTTGAAAGGAAGAAAATCGGCCTCTTTATGAAAGTGTATTGTATGGGCAATTTTAAAAGGTAAAAAATGATCGAGTTTTCAGTTAGATAATTCCAAATTGTTCCAAAGTTGCACAAGAAATCAAAGCTAGGGTATGGTCGTGGTTCGTTACAAAAAATGTGTTTATTAGTTCTTGTGATTTTTTTTTTTAAACTTTGTGTTTTGTATGGGTTGGAGCACCCTTTATTCTTCAATTTTGTATAATGAATTATCTCTTTTGCCTGATCAAAAAAAATAAATAGAAATAGCCATATTTTTGGACAAATTGAAAAAAAAAAAAAACAAACTTATTTAGATCAGATTACTTAAAGGCAAAACATAAATTAAATATATTATTTTAACATTTTAAAAACAATAAATATTAATTTGTACTCCCTTCGTCCCGTGATTACTGTAACACTTGCCTTATTTGGACGTCCTAACATTACTGCAACACTCCCAAAATGGAAACAAACATAATATTAATATACTCACAACACCCTTATTTTATTCCACTCAAACCCATTTTATCTCACTTTACTTGATTTACTAATTTGTGTGTTGCAATCATCTTGGGACGAAGAAAATATTAATTTATACTTTATTTTACATATAAAATCGTATCATATGAATTTTTATCTAAAGAAAATAAAAACGTCCTACGAAATGTCACATAAAAAAATATTGGTTTGACTAATAATGTTGACTAGCCGACATCGTCCTATAATTATATTAATCTTGGTCTTGAATGCAGAGCCGTAAGAAAATATGATTCAGTATTTAGTCATTTCGAGTAGCCTTTTTTTACAGGTAAAAATAAAAATAAAAATAGCTAGTCCTTTCAATTATTTGATGATTATTGATCAAACCTTCAACACTTATGCATTAATGCGCTGTTCTTTTTGACGATTTCGTATTTACGACTTGCCTCAACTCAATTATTTTTTTGCGAGGAAGGACGAGAAACTACCCCCATTCGTGCAGTTGGCCCCTCAATCGGGTGGGATGTAAATCGAAGGATGTGCTCAAGTGATAGACACTTGTAGGAGAGAATCAATATGATTCAATCCCCAGAATAAACCCCTGTAATATTTTAATGAAGAATTTGTTCCACATATTTTATTTCAAACTGCGTTAAAATTTTCTCCCCACATCACCATAAATTTTTATAAAACTTCTATTTTAACTTTTGGGGGCAAACCTCAACTCAATTATTACCCCCACAAAATATAGTCCTACTTGATTAATTACGCCATGTATAATAGTTTCCTATTAAAGAATTATTACAATGGAGGCGACTCTTGCAATTATTATTGTTGACTGCTAATAATTTAGTTGTAATAGTATCATTTCTATTTTGTCTTGTAGGAGTATTTTATTTGTAGCACCACAACATACGTACTTGTGAAATAAAGTTCGAAATGACATTAGAAGAATATGAAACTGAAGATAATAAATGATGCAGTAGATGGTCGTAAGTGAAAAAAAATTATATTTTACTCTTATTTATTTGTTAAAATAATTCCATTAAATATTTGAAGTTATTTATATTATTTTCTTTTTCAATGCCACGAGAGTTTTGGGTCACCGGGGCGGGGTTGGTGTTGAGGGAAATTAAATAAATAGATTATTCCCGACCCTCTCTACAATCTCGAGTTTATAGATGAGACGGAATTCTATCATGGTATCAGAGCCCAGATTGTGGGTTCGATTCCCGTGGAAGCACTCCACCCATTTAAATTGTCCACTCTGTTGGGCCTCCTCTCCAGAGAGCAGGAGCAATGATTCGGCCCACGAGTGATGGAGAGTGTTGAGGGAAATTAAATAAATAGATTATTCCCGACCCTCTCTATAAGCTCGAGCTTTTAGATGAGACGGAATTCTATCAGTTGGCCACTCTCTACGTACGCCTTATAATCTGTGAATTTAAAGGGAGACATTTTAGTTATAAATAAATAATATTTGAATGATCTATATTTGACTCACTAGAATTCGGATACATAAAAATATCTATTTTAACAGATCTAATGAATGTAATGCAACTTCAGATAATTTAGTGAGGAAATTCGAATTTGAGAAAGAAGACCACCATTGTGGAAGCAAATTATAGCAAAGCTCGAGGAAGAGAAATAATTTGCCCATCTCTCACTGTTAAAAGGTTGAGAAGTTGGGAGATCCGATATTTTGCTCATCGATTGGACAAATTTAATATGAATTAGTTGTTTTTAGTGAAATCGAATTCAGGATTTGAACGCGAATCATTGACTCTCACTTAAAAATTCGAACATGTAGAAAATTATAAAATTAATTAATTTATATTATTTTATACTTACATTATTTTCCTTATCGAGCTGAAATTTATACCAAACGCAAGACAAAAATAATACTTTTAGCTACAACACGACCGTAAAGAAAATTGAATAGGTCTCCTGTAAAATTTATTCACCGTGAAACTAGTTTCATATTTCACACATCTGACCCTTAAGTTTTCCATTACTTTCCTTTTACATTGTAAGTCATACTCTTCAATTATCACTACTAATACCTCTATTGTAGTAATCTATAGCAATAAGTCATACTTTTTAGTTATCACGATTAATGTTCTTTAAAAATATAAGTCGTCATACCTTTTAACCAGTTTTACGAATCCTTGTGTAAAACTTTTTCACCTCATATTTTGCCTTATAAATTTTATAACCTTTGTATGGGCTATCAAATGACGGTTGGATTCCCCTATTCTACTTTTTATATTTCATTGGTGTTTTACTCTATTAAATATTTAACATATAGACCCAAAATATAGTAATTTGTTGAATATTTTTTAATATTTCATTCGTTTATATTAATTCATACTATAAAAAAAACAAAATTATAAAATGTGATATCATCCATAAAGAACGGGACCCAATAAACAAACAAACCCTTCAAAATAAGTAATTGGCACGCCCCACAAACGGCTCGGAGGTTATTTAACATAAGGTGGCCAATGAAAAAGGATTCCATAAAATTATCCTTATATATAAATCTATGTAAAGGGCACTTATGTCATTAAAAAAATCTCCTGAATTTGGATCTCCTCGCTATAGGATCGATGATTTAATATAAGATTTCCAATATTTAAATATAATTATAAAATAAATCCAATTATTGCAAAAAAGTAAATTAAAGTCGTGATTGATCCTGTACAACAATAGGGGATACAATCCTACCCTCCAGTCTCGGAAGAAAAACTTAAATACCATCATCCCATCCCATATTTGTCGCTGATCTTATTTCTCACTCTCACACTTGTTATTTACACTCTCTTCTTTACTCACTCAACTCCATTAATTCACCTCAACACAACAAATCTTCTTCACACATATATATTTATATCTTACCAAATCCAAAGGCTTCATCTTGGTTTAATTTTATCCACATGGGCCGTACTCCGTGTTGCGATAAAATTGGGATAAAGAAAGGGCCATGGACGCCTGAAGAAGATCAGAAACTCTTGGCTTATATTGAAGAACATGGCCATGGCAGCTGGAGAGCTTTGCCTGCTAAAGCTGGTAATTTGTAAACCTCTTCTTAATTATTTTCTTATTTTCCACTAATTTTTTATTTTTTAAATGTAAGTAATATATATATATTTATATATATGAATGAGAGTACAGGGCTTCAGAGATGTGGAAAAAGTTGCAGATTGAGGTGGACTAACTATTTGAGGCCTGATATTAAAAGAGGCAAATTCAGTTTAGAGGAAGAGCAAACAATCATTCAACTGCATGCTCTTTTGGGAAATAGGTAATTACTCTAATGTACCACTACACCTTTTTTTTTTTAACTTCTAGTTTCACTGATTTTAAGGTTCAATCAGTTCCCCTCAGATCTCTAGTTTCTTTGCTACAACACCTTTTTTATAATGTCCATTTTAGCTGTTTTAGTTACCTTTTTTTTTTTTAAATGTAACAAAATAGGTCTCTAGTTTCTTTAATGTTCTATTTCTAGTGGCTGAAATTGCAGAACCTGAACTGGATTTAAAAAATTCTAAGCAATTACTCCATGCCAGAACAGCAAATTAACTCATCTATGCGTAATATTTGTATTCTTTTAAATCAAACATAGGGAAAAAGAAGAAGGTAATTTCTTGGGCCATAGACCTTGTCATGTTGCCACTTGTTATGTTATAAAATCAGTGTAAAAAAAGCGGCTCCACTTTTAGCAGTATTAGATATATAGATTGCAACAAGGGTGTTTTGTTTTGTTTTATCATGCGGTGTCGTTTATATGTTTTCGTTTTGGTGCAGGTGGTCGGCCATAGCCACTCATTTGTCGAAAAGAACTGACAACGAAATCAAGAATTATTGGAACACTCATCTCAAGAAACGGTTAGCCAAAATGGGTATTGACCCGGTGACCCACAAGCCCAAGAACGATGCCCTGTTATCCAACGACGGCCAATCAAAGAACGCCGCTAATCTAAGCCATATGGCTCAGTGGGAGAGCGCTCGCCTCGAAGCCGAAGCCAGATTGGTTCGGCAATCCAACCTTCGCTCTGCACCTTCCCCCTCTAATAACATTAACATTCAGGTTTGTTATGTTTTACAAATTGCACCAAATCCAATGATTTATTAAAGGGGTGTTTTAAACTACATTTTCAATAGTGAGAAATACTTTTTTTTTTAGTTGGTGTGACCCAATTTTTTTTTTAAAAAAGTGATTTTTGGATGCTAGGTGAGTTCTAAAACACCACCTAAATCAAGCGAATTTTTTTATTTTTTTAAAAAAGAGTTAACGGATTTATATATTTTCTATATTTTGGGTTTTTTTTTTTAATATTGAAGTTCTGAAACTATACTACAATGAACTAGAAAAAATAAATAAACTTGATAACTCGTTTAGAAATAAAAAGTTAAATTTAATACTCCCTCTGTTCTAATTTTGGTTGTCCACTTTCTGTAAATAACCGTACTAATTTTGTTTGGTCATTTTCTAAAAAGAAAATAAAATAATTTTTAATATTATTTAATACTATTATTTCTCTCCACCAAACTCACTTTACACCATTTAATACTATTATTTTTCTCCATCAAACTCACTTTACCCACTTTATACCATTTAATACTATTATCTCCTACTTTTTCTTAATATCTGTATCTACAGTAACCAATCGGATAGTAAAAAATAGGACGGAGGGAGTAAATCACATGAGGGGTTTCTCTTCAAACCGCTAGAAAATTTCGCACCATATTTTTAAACTAAGGAGTTGTGCAGCTAACCCTTAAATTTCATGTATAATATGTAGCTTTAAGGATGTAAATACATGTGCTATTAGAGTAACATGTGCATATTGTGCAATTCTTTTACCTAATTTTAACTAAATTGAATTAAACTATATACATAAGTACATAGTATTATATTGTGAATGAATTAAGTTTTAATTAAAATTAAGATAAAAGTTGCACCAGTTGCACAGCTGAATTTTTTGTAGTACAGTTATAATTTTTTATTTTTAATAGGGTCAAAGCTCGGAATTTGCCTCGACTTCAAGCCAGCTCCACAAGCCGGCTCGGTCGTGTCTTGACATGCTGAAAGCATGTAACGGCGGCTGGAGCAAGACAAACGAAGCGGCGGCGGCAGCGGGACTCGCCGGAGATTTGGAATCTCCGACGTCTACGGTTAGCTCCGCCGCATTTGTCGAGTTCTTTCGGAACTCGTCCGGGTCATGCGACGGCGGAATCCCGAAGGAAGAGAACAGCGAAGAATGGAAACATATGGGCGGGTACGCGGATCGGGCCGGGGATTCGGGTCCGTACCCGTCTGTATGGCAGGAAACGACGACGTTTCCATCAGCATGGGAAAATACAGAGCATGTCCCGAGTGGGAATTTCGTCGAGAAGCTTACGGATCTTTTGCTCAGTACTAACTCCGGCGATCGGCGATTCTCGGATGACGGCGGCGAGTCGGATAACGGCAGCGGCAGTGGTGGAAGCGGCACCAGCGGCGGCGGCGGTGATTATTATGAAGATAACAAGAATTATTGGAACAGCATTCTTAATCTAGTCAATGCTTCGGCTTCTGACTCCCCAATATTTTGACTCATTTTTCGGTTTTTAATTCATATTTTTCATCAGCTCCAACTGTAGAGATTGTCATTACTCTTTTTTTTTTATTTCTTTCTTTCTTTTCTTCCACATTTGCATTGTTCATAGCTTTATTTTGTTAGTTTAAAATAAATTCAAACTGTATTAGAAATATTTTGATATTATTAATTGTACTACAGATTCTATTTGTTTTAGTATTAGAGCATCCCCAGTGGGAAGACAAACGAGGAGGCAATGACAAATTTGCCTTCAAACACCCTTCCAATGGGGAGGCAACTATAGAAGCAAATTTGATGGAGGTGAACAGTGTTAGGCAAATTAGTCGAAATACTGTTCACCTGGCAACTCTTATTTCCTTTTTTTTTTTAATTAGGTTTTTTTGTTTTGTTTTCTTTTTTCTTTTTAATTTTAATTAGATTTTTTGTTTTTGAGTGAATAAAATAATATATTGATTTAATAGAAATATAATAAGACAACATTAAATAAAATACCAAATATTAAATTACAAAATACAATAATACAATAATAAAACTTCATAATATAAAGAAATACCAAATTTTAAATAAAAAAACACAAACATGCTAAATTAGAACACACAAAATCATAACTACCCATACAAAATATTAATTAAACATGAACAACATGAATTTAGTATTCTCCAAGATCACTTCCAGATCCTTCAATATTATCAAAATATTGCCCAAAAGGGTCGGAGGATTTTCAAATTGGGTTTGATTAGAACTTTTTTGCACTATTTTGAGTTGCTCAATCTGATATCATTCGCGTCTAATCGGATCATCAATGGTCTTCAAATCTTTGTTCATAATTTTATTGAACATCTATGGGAAGAATTTTCTAATCTAAAAAAAAATTAATGACTATCGATATGTAATTTATATTTTTTAGTATTGTATATGTTGTTGTTGTTGTTTTTTTTTTTTGCATTATATGGTATTAAATATGTAATTTTTCTTTAGTATTAATATGTGATTGTGATAAATTGTGTTATTGAACTTTGATTTTTATATCATTGAACCATTGTGCTTTAATTTTTTTATTAAATATATGATATTTTAATTGTGTGTAATTTTTAAAGATTTAAATGCAAATATCAAATTATAAATTTGATAATATACAAATATTAGATAAAATTATATATAAGTTGATTAAATTAAGAATATTCCCTTTGAATTAAAATTTGAGTGTTACAATTGGGAGTGATTTTATTGTCAAGGGCAAATTTGTCTCTCCCCATTGGAATGCTCTTAGACATGATAATTATATTTTAAAATTACGTATGTGCCCAAGATCTATCAAACAACGGTGAGAACTGATATGATGAATTAATTAAAATTATCAAATTAAATGTGGCTAATTTTATTTTTTTTGATCGGGCAAAGTTGTAGTAGTTAGTACACCAAGCACTCAAATACTCCACGAAATCACCAATCCACCTTATAAATACTCCACGTAATCACCAATCCACCTTATAACTTCCATAAATCAAATTCGTTCCCAGAGGGAATCGAACCTGGATCTCCCACTCAAATGAGGAGCCCAGTGGCCAGGTGAACTAAGTCATCTGGTTAATTAAATGTGGCTAATGACTTTGATATAGATAATACAAATAAGTAAATTGGGAAAATAAAGACGGACATCTAATTTATTGCTATCAGTTTCATGTCACAATCCAGCAGGCAATATGAAAGCACTGGTTCATATATACATGTTTTTAAAAAAATTGCCGTCTACATAATTCATATACATAAACTACTCAAAAGGGCACTACTGCACAACCAAAATTTGGGAGTAGTCTTCCATCACCCCTGTCTACATGAACTTTGTTTTAAGAGAATCACTATTATATATAGATATTATTACTATAGTGTGTCACGTAAACTTGAGTTTATATAAATTCTTGCCAAAAATGAGAAAAGAAAATTTTCTATCATATTATACTTGTGCAGGCGCATAGGTATTATTACTGTAGTGTGTCACGTGAACTTGAGTTTATATAAATTCTTGCAAAAATTAGAAAAGAAAATTTTCCATCATATTATACTTAAGCACCAGCAATGCACATGACATGAAGAAGAAAATTTTTCTATCATATTATAGGCGAAGAAGAAGAAGAAACGGAGCACTGTGATCTTCAAAGTGGATTTCGAGAAGGCATATGATTCAGTCGATTGGAGCTTTTCTAAATTTAAATGTTAAGAAAATTTATTTTTGTCCAAAATGGAGAACGTGGATGAAAACTGCGTGACATCACCTTTCGTCTTCGCATTTTGTAAAAGGGAGCCCTACTGATTTGTTGGGGAATAAGTTGTTTGATCTATTCGGGGTGAATATTTAAATACAAATTTAATTTTTATAATTATTACTAGCATGAATTAATCCTATATTAATTCAAATAATAATCCAACAACATACCATGCATATAATTAATTCACGTAAATCCCACGACGCGAATACTACGAGTTTACGTGAACGCACCTCTTAAGGGATGACGTTGATGATCCGGCCGATTAGACTAACCAAAAGAACTTCCCAAGTATTCCCTTAATCCTTGTTCGACTATCGTTGGTAGGACACTTGTGAACAATTAACAAAAAGTAAAATAATTTATGTTGCACCACCTTTGTGGATTTACTAATTTTTCCAAAGACATGGAATTGTACTTTGGGAATGAAAGAGTCATCCATTTATTTATAGAGCATAGGTGGTTAAAAAATTGTGGCAAAAAACAATGTGAGAAAATCTTTTCTTGATCTCCAAGAAATCTTGAATATATCTCCTATATTCTTTTTCCCATAATTATAATATTCCACAAAATCCCACCTACTCTTTGTTATGGAATATTTTCGAAAATAATAGGCAAGAATCCAAGATTTTGATCTTCTTGAATTTATGAGATATTCTTGTATTTCAATAAATACATATCTACCATAATATATTTTCAAGAAAATCAAGAAAATCTTTCTTGCCCTTTATCTTTCAAAAAAAATCGAAATTTTCCTTATAAATAACCAAGTGGGAGATTTCTTGAATTTAATGAGATAATCTTGTATTCCAAGAATACATATCTTCATTCCATAACAAAATTCAAAGAAAATCTTTCTCCCCTTTTATCTATAAATTTCGAAAATAATTAGGAAAAATAAGCAACAATATTTATTTTATTTTAAACACTTTTTTTCAGTTATTGGACTATATGTTGGGTTACTTAGGGAGCCTTTAGGAGAATTAAGATTGGACCTTCCAATGGATCTTGAATTATCAATATTGAGCCACAATATTATTCAAGCCCATAAATATTAATTAATCTCACTACATAATTAATATTGCACTATCCATCTTAACACATATTACAGTCAATATGGCTCCCGGTTATTATTTCCCGTGTTTAAGATTATCTAGCCCATTAATTAATTCAAGCCACTGAAATAGTTTTTCATTAATTAATATCTTTTGTCCTTGGTCAAGGAACGGTTCAACATTATTATCCATACCGGAAACAAATTCCACTTGCAAGATTTGGTATGATAAAGCTTATGAACTCCTCAAGGGCAAAATCGAACAAACAAATTTCTGCATTAACGATTCTCCGTATTAAATCTTAGCAATCACATGTGACCAATAATATTGCCCAAGATAAAAAGTATTGAATCTCATTGATTCTCTACCCATGATAAGTCAAAGCAATAGTTACCAATCACACGTGATCCTATTTAAGGAACGAAGATTAAGAAATAACGAACCACTGAGGTCTAATTCTTACTTGTTCAGTTCTGAAGAATTTGTCCTCCTCAGAGGGTCTATTCGATTGCATCAGTCATGCACTAGTGTAATCTCTTGGTCAAGACAAGCCAATCTGAGTCTTACACTTCAACCTTTCACGATGGATTGTTCATTTCCATCTAGGTCGTGAATGGTGTACTTTTAGTTACAAGGGACTGTTAATTTAATCTTTTGTGATCTGGTATCACTAAATTAACTACAATGTAACACGTACTATTTAATGAACAATTATGCAGTAAATATATGTAATATTCAATGATATTTAAAGCATCAGTGATAAACAATTTATTTCAGTAAATAAGTCCAAAATCGCTTTTGATTATACAAAGTAAAAAGCATACTTTCCAGTATAATCCCAACAATCTCCCACTTATACTCAAAGTCTGCTTTTAAGTATACTACAACATGTCTCGTGTAGATCCGTGACATCTAATGTCACCTACACGAACCTAATAATTTCTCCCACTTATACTCAAAGCAGATTGGCAACGATCTTGACACCCATTCCTTCCACATGTATCTCGAATGTATTCAGAGGCAGACCCTTTGTGAATGGATCTGCTAGGTTGTCCTCAGACGCTATCTTTGCCACATCTATATCTCCACTCTTAACGATATCTCGTATAAGATGGTATTTCCTTTCAATGTGTTTCACGGGCTTTGTGGGCTCGTGGTTCCCTTGAATTTGCAACTGCTCCCCGGCATTGTCACAATAAACAGTGATTCTTTGGGCAAATTCGAACCACATCCAAGTCCACTAGGAAGTTCTTGAGCCAAACCGCTTCTTTCGTTGCCTCGCAAGCAGCTACATATTCGGCTTCCATGGTAGAATCCGCGACGATTTACGCTTTGACGCTTCTCCATGTCACGGCTCCTCCCCCCATGCAAAACACACTATCGGAGGTAGATTTTCTGGAGTCTATGTCTGATTGGAAATCCGAGTCCGTGTAGCCGATGGGGATTGGACTATCTGACTGATAAATCAACATTCTATCCCGAGTTCTTTTCAGATACTTCAGAATGTTTTTAACTGCCGTCCAATGCTCTTTCCCCGGGTTACTTTGATATCTTGCCACCATGCCAACGGCAAAGCAGATATCCGGTCTCGTACACAGCATTGCATACATAAGGCTTCCTACAGCCGAAGCATAAGGAATGCCTCTCATGTCATCTATCTCCTTTTGCGTCTTAGGGGACATTTTCTTGGATAGATGGATTCCATGTCTGAAAGGTACGAAGTCTTTCTTGGAATCTTGCATCTTTGAATCGTTTTCAAGGCGATTAAGACGTATGAAACTGCGATAAGCCTATCATCCTTTTCTTGCGATCTCGAGTGATCTTGATCCCAAGGATGTGTCGGATTCCCTAAGTCCTTCATGTCAAACCTGCTTTTGAAAGCCATGCCCTTACGTCGATAACACCTTCACATCGTTCTCGATGATCGAAGATGTCGCCTACGTATAGTACTAAGAATACCAATGCGATCCGACACGCTTTTTTGTACACACAACTTTTTCGAACTCATTTTGATCGAACTCATAAGACTTTATAACATGATCAAAACATTGGTTCCAAGCTCTGGATACTGTTTGAGTCACAGTAAATGGACTTCATGAGCTTACAAACTAGGTGTTCTTGGCCTTTTTCAATGAAGCCTTGGGGTTGTTGCATATAGATCTCTTCATCAAGACTTCCGTTAAGGAAAGCTGTCTTGACATCCATTTGCCAGATTTCAAAGTCAAGATGCGCGGCAATCGATAAGAGAATTCGGATGGACTTAAGCATGGCTACGGGCGAAAAAGTTTCCTCATAATCGATCCCTTCTTTCTGAGTATAACCTTTCGCCACTAGTCTTGCTTTGAAGGTTTCCACCTTCCCGTCCGGTCCTCTTTTTCTCTTATATACCCACTTGCAACCAATGGGTTTGACCCCATTAAGTGGTTCGACTAGCTCCCACACTTTGTTATGAAACATAGAACCCATTTCGGCTTTCATTGCTGTTTGCCAAGAATCTGCATCCTTGTCTTGGATTGCCTCGTCATATGTCCATGGGTTTGATTCGTCTTGTCCGGGAATCAAGTCCGAGGACTGTCCTATTCCCATGAATCTCTCGGGCTGTTTCACAACTCTCCCACTACGACGAGGCTCCGGTTGTGTAAGTCTGTCGTTTGGTATGTCATCTTGTGTTGGGATTATACTGAAAAGTATGCTTTTACTTTGTATAATCGAAACTGAATTTTCAGACTTATTTACTGAAATAAATTGTTTATCACTGATGCTTTAAATATGATTGAATGTTATATATATTTTTGCATAATCTGTTCAATAATAAAGACGTGTTACATTTGTTGTTAATTTAGTGATACCCGATCACGAAGATTAAATTATTGATCCTTGTAACTATAAGCACGCCCATTCACGACCTAGATGGAAATGAACAACCATCGCGAAAGGTTGAGGTGTAAGGCTCGGGGATTGGTTTGTCTTGACCAAGAGATTACACTAGTGCATGATCGATGTTGAATAGGACCTCTGAGAGGATAAATTCTTCAGAATCGAACAAGGAAGAATTAGACCAAGTGGTTCGTTGTTTCTTAACCTTCGCCCCTTAAATAGGATCACGTGGGATTGGTAACTATTGCTTTGACTTATCATGGGTAGCTTAATCGAGAGAGATTCAATACTTTTTTATCTTGGGCAATATTATTGGTCACATGTGATTGCTAAGATTTAATACGAAGAATCGTGTGCAAGTACGCTTGCTTGATTTGCCCCCTTGGGAGGTTCATAAGTTTTATCATACCAAATCTTGCAAGTGGAATTAGTTTCCGGTATGGATAATAATGTTGAACCGTTCCTCGACCAAGGACAAAAGATATTAATTAACGGAAAGCTATTTCAGTGGCTTGAATTTATTAATGGGCTAGATAATCTTAAACACGGGAAATAATGACCGGGAGCCATATTGACTGTAATATGGGTTAAGATGGATGGTGCAATATTAATTATGTAGTGGGATTAATTAATATTCATGGGCTTGAATTATATTGTGGCTCAATATTAGATATTCAAGATCCATTAGAAGGTCCAATCTTAATTCTCCTAAAGGCCCCATGAGTAGCCCAACATATAGTCCAATAACTGAAAAGGTGATTAAAATAAAATAAATATTGTTGCTTAATTTTTCCTCTTATTTTCGAAAATTATGGATAAAAGAGGGAGAAAGATTTTCTTTGAATTTTGTTATGGAATGAAGATATGTATTCTTGGAATACAAGATTATCTCATTTAATTCAAGAAATCTCCCACTTGGTTATCTATATAGTATGTTTCGAAATTTTGGAAATATAGTGGGCAAGAAAGATTTTCTTGATTTTCTTGAAAAGATATTATGGAAGATATGTATTTCTTGAAATACAAGAATATCTCATAAATTCAAGAAGATCCAAATCTTGGATTCTTGCACACTTAATATTTTCGAAAATCACCATAATAGAGGAGGTGAGATTTTTGTGGAATATTTTAATTATGAGAAAAGTTAATATAGGAGATATATTCAAGATTTCTTGGTGACCAAGAAAAGTCTTTTCCCACATTGAAAAATCACACAAATTTCGTTCACCCTCCCTCCTATAAATAGGGGATGATTAGTTCATTCCTAAGTACAATTCCATGTGCTGAAAATATTAGCAAATCCACATAAGTGGTGCAACAAAGTTTATTTTTTTCCTTTTGTTAATTGTTCGCGAGTATCCTTCCACCGGATTGTCGAGCAAGGGCTAAGTGGAATACTTGGGAAGTCCTTTTGGTTAGTCCGATTCGACCAAAAAGCCACCGCCATCCCGAGAGTAGACGTTCAAGTAAACCCGTAGATTCCGCATGCGAGGTTTTACGTGGCTTTTTTATATGCATGATATGTTGTTGCAAATATTATTTGAATTAATATAGATTAATTCATGCTAGTAATAATTAATGAATTAAATTTGTATTTAAATATTCACCCCGAATAGATCTGTGCAAATCATTCCCCAACATCTTGTACAAATTGGCATTGAGGTTAGCCTCTTAGCTCATTTAAGGTAATCTCACTACGGGTCTTCTTTTCGTTCATATAGTTTCTTCCAAAAATCTAAAGTGGGTGTTTATTACCACCTTTTGATCTTGAGGACCATAGAACATATACTTTTTTGTTCCCGGGGTATCCCACAAACAACCTTAATTCTCGATCGAGGATCCAATTTTCCCGGCTTCCTTGTCCAACACGAGGGCGGACACCCCCAAATTCTCATGTGTCTCATACTAGGCTTTAAGGGTCCATAATTCTTTGGGAGTTTTGGGAACCGATTTGGATGGCACCAAGTTGAGAATGTAAGTTGTTGTTTTCAAGGCATGACCCGTAAACGACTTGGGAAGATCCGCATAACTCATCATAGATCTAACCATTTCAAAAAAGTTTACATTTCTTCGCTCGCAACCCCATTTTTGTTGAGGGTTAGGGTGCAGTGAGATGGGATGCAATCCATTCATCGATAAGTAGTTCAAAACTCATCATTTGAGGTATTCGCCTCCACGATCGGATCGTAGAGACTTGATCGCTTTTTCCCTATGATTCTCTGCTTGAGCCTTAAATTCTTTGAATTTCTCAAAGGTCTCAGATTTATGCTTCATAAGGAAAAAATATAACCGCATTTGAGTAATCATCAATAAAAGTGACAAAATACTCATAACCTCCTCTTGCTTTGGTTGACATTGGACTACATACATCTGTGTGAACGATCTCTAACACTTCTTTGGCTCTATTCCCCTTGGCTCCAAATGCCCTCTTGGTCATCTTACCCTCCAAACATGATTCGCAGGTTGGAAAAGGTTCAACTTGGAGAAACTCCAGTGAACCATCTTTCACCAACCTTTGGATCCTCTTTGGATTTATATGACTCAATCTTAGATGCCAAAGAAGTGTCTCGTTCACGTTTGATGAACGTTTTTTTTTCTCGAGCTTGATTGATGTGTTATAGGATGCATTTCGTGAGTGGTGTGCACAGTTAATTGTATAGAGATTATTCGACAACGTTCCATGACAGATAAATTTATCAAAAAGAGAAATGGTAACAACTTTATTAAAAGTAACCGAATATCTATCATGAAAAAGTTTAGAAACTGAAATCAAATTCTTTCTAAAACTTGGTACGTAAAGAACATCTCTTAAAATTAAAACTTTGTCTTCAAAAGACAGGTGCACTTCTCCCATCAAATTTTGCAACTCTCGTGAAGCATCGCCTTGGTGTGATGAGGATCTCACTCCCACTAAGTTGCTGCCGGGTCCGCTTGAACCCCGTAAAAGTGAAACAAACATGATCAGTGGATCCCATATCCACCACCCATAAATGGGAGGCATACGCCGCTAAACAAGTTTCAACAACTAGTGCGTGAGAATTACCTTTCTTTCCATTCCTTTTAGGATTGGAACAGGCTGACCTCCAATGTCCTTTCTCACCGCAATTAAAACATATTCCTTTTGGTCCTTTCTTGACACCCAACCATCTAACTGTCTTTTTCTCACTTTTCTTAGTGATGAGTTTGCTTTGGTTCTGACCACTTTCCTTTTCTTGAGACTTGCCTTTCATCGCCTAGATTTCAAGAAAAGACTTTTGGTCACCAATGCTTAAATCTTTTCTTTCCTAAATGCTTTCTACTTTCTCCAAGGCTTCTTGTAGGATATCCATAGTAAACATGTGATCACTCATCACAAAACTACAAAGAAAATCCATCGAAGCTTCTTGGCGAGTTAGCAAATGAAATTCGATTTGGGCCTCATCACAATACTTAGTTCGAGATAAGCGGCTTTTTGAAAATGGTGTTTAATTCTGAGAACATGCTCCCTTACGGGTGTTCCCTCAACCATCTTTAGCCTAGCCACGTCGTCATTTTTAAACTGATTGATCATGCGGTCTTTTGTTAAAAACATTTCTTCAAGACTTTGCATAATTTATGTAGCAGACTCAACACCTTTATGAATGTGTCTCAAATCATCAGACAGTGAAGTCAAGATTACACGTTTCATGGGTTCATTGTCCTGCTCCCAAATATTATACTCATGTCTTTCCGCATTAGGTGATTCATCAGTAGGCTTACGTGGCTTGGGTACATCAAGAACCCAATAATGTTTTTTGTGCAGGTAGGACAAAACTCATATTTCGTTTCCAAACATTATAGTTTTCGCCAGTTAATTGGTGTTCTTTGAGTGTATACAACAGTGGATTAAAAAGTTGCGACATGATGAACTGAAATAAACAATAATATGCATAAGCACAAAATATCACAAGGTTCGATCACATGCATCATATTAAAATCTCAAAAAAATATGAACACGATCGCCCAACATCTCAAAAACAGTTTAAATAAGCCACGTGGGGTGGGTCATTATTTAAACACATTCAAGCAGGTTACAAACAAGAACATTTACAAACTTTTAATATCCAGATTAATAGTTGGCTCCCACTTGACCAATACAAAATTGACAGGGACTTGGGAAGTATACGATATCAATTTTATACCTAAGTAATAACCATGATTAAATACAGATTATTATTTCAGATTAAACGAGCCTCGTGGGGAGGGTCATCGCCACTAGTAATAATCCACAATCATCCATTTGGAATTTATTCATGTGAAAGCTATTTTTGACCGTCCAGTCAGTGGGGAATTTCTCCAAAAAAATTCACAAACAAATAAATCATGGAGGTCAAAATTAATTCAATTTTATTATCCGGAATAAAATTGTCAATTAATTATTTAAACATACTTAGTAATTTTGAAGGTGAGATTTTTCATTGGGGCAACTCTCATGCAAAACACATTTAAACAAATTAAATAAAGCATAAGATAAAGACAATAATAAATCAAGCAAAGCAAAAAAAATAAACATATTGGGCACAAATTATCCAATTGTCATGGTTTGATTTTTCTTGGCTTGATCTTGAAGAAATGTCGTCTTGAATTTCTCCCACTCGATCGCCTCGAAAGGAACTCCGTCTCGAAACGCCACGCCAAGTAGTCAGCAATGATGCCCGTCAGATCCGGATCAACCACTGCCAAGCGGCCAAACACAGCTTTCGAGATAGCGGCTAAGCCGCCACACAAAGGCGTTCTAAGACGCTTCTAAGATGGTCCGACATTTCCTCAAAGAAAGTGACGACACAGATCATATTTCGCCAATTTACCTTTCGGAGAGTTTTACGCTCAGACCTACCGTATTCGCCCGCCCGCCGGCATTTCGCCTCGCACGTCGGCGCTTCACAAGCCGGTGCAGCGTCGCCTGCGCCCGCCGTCTGTATGGTCTCGATTCGGCGCTCGGCCCTCGGCCGCCTCTATGCGTCTTGGCATCAAGACGTACGTCAGATGTCAGCGTGCCTCCCTTGGCACGTTTTGAGCGACGCACGCCGCCTACGCCCGGTTCTGGATTTTATCCTTTAATTCTTCGTCTCCGTCTTTGTTTTCGATCCGGTTATAATATATTTACAAAAAATAAATAAACCTAGATCTAGACTAGTCTATTACATTGATCAAATCAAACAAATCCTAATCTACTCGTGGATTTTCTCACGAGGCAAAACGAATCCGAACGAATCGAATTAAAACCACAATTTATATGCATTGCATAAATAAACACATAAAATTCCATGACAATTGGATACCTGCAAAACAGATCTAGCAATTCTACTATCCAATTTCAAATTTAATGACAGCGAATTAAATTACAATTTAAAAAATTCAGAGTCCGAAACCGTGGCTCTGATACCAGTTGTTGGGGAATAAGTTGCACAGATCTATTCGGGGTGAATATTTAAATACAAATTTAATTCTTATAATTATTACTAAAATGAATTAATCCTATATTAATTCAAATAATAATCCAACAACATACCATGCATATAATTAATTCACGTAAATCCTACGCATGCGGAATACTACGAGTTTACGTGAACGTACCTCTTGGGATGGCAGTGATCTGGCTGATTAGACTAACCAAAAGAACTTCCCAAGTATTTCCTTAATCCTTGTTCGACTATCCGGTGGTAGGACACTTGTGAACAATTAACAAAAAAGGAAAATAAATTATGTTGCACCACCTTTGTGGATTTACTAATTTTTCCAGCACATGGAATTGTACTTGGGAATGAAAGAGTCATCCCCTATTTATAGAGCATAGGTGGTCGAAAATTGTGGCAAAAAACAGTGTGGGAAAATCTTTTCTTGATCTCCAAGAAATCTTGAATATATCTCATATATTCTTTTTCCCATAATTATAATATTCCACAAAATCCCACCTACTCTTTGTTATGGGATATTTTCGAAAATAATAGGCAAGAATCCAAGATTTGGATCTTCTTGAATTTATGAGATATTCTTGTATTTTAAGAAATACATATCTACCATAATATCTTTTCAAGAAAATCAAGAAAATCTTTCTTGCCCTTTATCTTTAAAAAAAAAATCGAAATTTTCCTTATAAATAACCAAGTGGGAGATTTCTTGAATTTAATGAGATAATCTTGTATTCCAAGAATACATATCTTCATTCCATAACAAAATTCAAAGAAAATCTTTCTCCCATTTTATCTATAAATTTCGAAAATAATTAGGAAAAATAAGCAACAATATTTATTTTATTTTAAACACCTTTTTTCAGTTATTGGACTATATGTTGGGTTACTTAGGGGGCCTTTAGGAGAATTAAGATTGGACCTTCCAATGGATCTTGAATTATCAATATTGAGCCACAATATTATTCAAGACCATAAATATTAATTAATCCCACTACATAATTAATATTGCACTATCCATCTTAACCCATATTACAGTCAATATGGCTCCCGGTTATTATTTCCCGTGTTTAAGATTATCTAGTCCATTAATTAATTCAAGCCACTGAAATAGCTTTCCATTAATTAATATCTTTTGTCCTTGGTCAAGGAACGGTTCAATATTATTATCCATACCGGAAACTAATTCCACTTGCAAGATTTGGTATGATAAAACTTATGAACCTCCCAAAGAGAACAAATCGAACAAAAGATTACTTGCATTACGATTCTCCATATTAAATCTTAGCAATCACATGTGACCAATAATATTGCCCAAGATAAAAAGTATTGAATCTAGTTGATTCTCTACCCATGATATGTCAAAGCAATAGTTACCAATCACACGTGATCCTATTTAAGGAACGAAGATTAAGAAATAACGAACCACTAAGGTCTAATTCTTACTTGTTAGATTCAAGAAGAATCATCCTCTGTGGGTCCTATTCAAAGGCATCGGTCATGCACTAGTGTAATCTCTTGGTCAAGACAAGCCAATCCCGAGCCTTACACTTCAACCTTTCACGATGGATTGTTCATTTCCATCTAGGTCGTGAATGGTGTACTTTTAGTTACAAGGGGCTGTGTTAATTTAATCTTCTGTGATCTGGTATCACTAAATTAACTACAATGTAACATGTACTATTTAATGAACAGTTATGCAGTAAATATATGTAACATTCAATGATATTTAAAGCATCAGTGATAAACAATTTATTTCAGTAAATAAGTCCGAAATTCAGTTTTGATTATACAAAGAAAAAGCATACTTTCCAGTATAATCCCAACACGGACGAGTTCACACATGAAAGAGGGCTTAGACAAGGCGACCCACTCTCCCCCTTTCTTTTTCTCATCGCAGCCGAAGGTTTAAGTTTGTTGATTTCTAGGGTTGTGAATGTGGGCATTCTCGAACCGCAAGTGATTGGGAAGGACAAAATCCACATCTCCCACTTACAATATGCGGACGACACGATCCTCGCTTGTCCAGGTAAGATCGAAAATGTCAAGGTGATCAAGTATATCTTAAGACTCTTCAAGCTGATCTCGGGACTTAAGGTGAATTTTCAGAAATGTTGTCTTTGGGGTCTAAATGTGAGCATATCAGTTCTTGAGCAAATGAGTGAAGTATTTGGATGTGAAATCGGCCAGGTCCCTTTCTCCTACTTGGGTCTAAATGTCGGCATCAATCACAACAAGAATGAGTCTAGGGCAAACTTAGTGGGGAAGTTGCGGAACCGATTGGCGAAATGGATTGGAAAGCACATATCCTTCGGAGGGCGTATAACTTTGATTCAAGCGGTCCTTTCCTCGATCCTGATTTATTGTCTCTCTTTCTACTGCTTACCAAAAAATACGGCACCTTGAGTGAATTAACAAGAATTCAAAGAGAATTCTTGGGGGGGGGGGGGGCAATGATCAATATAGTAAAACCGCTTGGGTTAGGTGGGTGAAGTCTGTAAAAATAAACTCAACGGGGGGCTGGGCATTAGGGACTTAAAATCTTTTAATTTAGCGCTCATGAAGAAGTGAATTTGGAGATACTTTAACGAACCTAGTAGATTATGGGTGAGAGTTGTCAAGTCTAGATATGGGGACTTAAATTCTTACAGGGGGGCTGCTTTGGGTAATAGTGGGGAACGAGGGAGAAGGAGGTGAGCGTCAATGTCGGGGTGGTGGAGAGATGTTGTATATATATACGAGGGAGAGGGGGGCGAGGGGATGAAGTCGGAGCTAAGTAGAGTGGTGGGTAATGGTGAGAGCACTAGTTTTTGGTTTGATTTATGGGCGGGAGACACACCTCTTGTAGAGAAATTTGGTAGATTATTTAGGTTGAGTGAGAAAAAAGAAGCAAAAATAAGTGATATGGGTCATTGGGAGAGTGAGGGTTGGGTTTGGAATTTAAGTTTGTGTCGTACTTTGAGAGCAAGGGAAGAGTCTAGTGTAAATATTATGTTATCTTGCATCAACAGGTACAAAATCGAGCAATCAAAAGAAGACACATGGTGTTGGAATCCAGGAAAGAAAGGCTGTTTTTCGACCAAGGAAGCATACTCACATATCCGCGAGTCACATGATGAAGATTCCGACAGTCTGAAGAAGGAGGCTTTCAAGAGCTTATGGTCCAGTTTCACTCCCAGACGTGTTCAGGCAATTGTTTGGAAGATGCTGAAAAGTAGACTACCAACAAAGGACAACCTCACAAGAAGATCCATCATACCCATTAACGGAGACATTTTATGCTCTTTATGTGGGGAAAAGAATGAAGACACTCATCATCTTTTCTTCGAACGCAAGTTCGTTTCGGAAATATGGCACTACATCTACAAATGGGTTGGAGTCAACATGGTACCTCATTCGGATCCGTTCGTCAACTTTCTCCAACACGACGAAATGTTTGAATCAACATCACAAGGTAATTTGGCTTCAACTCTTTGGATTACTACAATTTGGTCCATATGGAAAACAAGGAATGAGAAGATTTTTGAGAACATTATTCCGGAAATAAGGAAACTTATTAGAGGAGATTAAAGCGAGATTATGGTCATGGCTAGTAGTGAAGAATTTGAAAGCTTCAAGCATTCAATACTCGAATTGGCGCAATAGTCCCAGGTTTTAGATTACCTTAAGATGTAATTGGAGCAGTATTTATTTTTATCTTATGGCTTGAACTGTATTGGGGCTGCACTGTTTCACTACTATGTAAGG